>JAIKVB010000908.1:0-17800 GCA_024679045.1 Phytophthora brassicae
AGTCTTCTTGGTCACCTCGTCAGCGAAGTCGGCCTCGTTCTCTATAGGCAAGTGCATATTCTTAAAAAGGAGGACGGCTACGGCTTGAGGAATGGAGTTCACCATGGTCGTACTCAGAGCTGCCTTCCATTCGCTGTTTCGGAGGCCCGCCAAGAAATATTGGTAGCGCATCTGGGGGTCGTCACACTATGCAGCTTCACAAAGACCCGATATGAGGTCCGCCCACACTTCAGCAGACATCCCTTGGGACTTCGTAGTCTTCAAGCGTTCTATCATCTGTAGAGGCGTCTGACAGATGAACTGGTTATGGAAACGAGTACGGAGGGTTTCGAAGTCGCCAATCTGCGAATAGTTCCACCACTCCTCTCCAGTCTTACCCTTCAAGCATTCTCGGAAAGCGCTCAGGTGTAACGAGTTATGTAACCCAAGTGTAGTGCGTTCGAAGGCTTCCCAGAGCGCTCGTGTTTTCTCCACAGTGGCCCTCCGAGTAAAAAGGTTGGATCAAGCGTACTGCATTTTTAATATGCGAGGGCATACCCCCATACGCTGTCAAGGGAGCCGGAGTGTTCGGGTCTTCCATTCCGGTCGGAGCTTGGGTACCCCCTGAAGGTGCGAACCCATACTGAGGAGTAACACTTCCTGAGGTAGGAGCTCCCGGTTTAGGTTCACTGGACCAGGCATCGACATCGGTTGCTGATTGTACCCTGCGGGAGCGTACATGCTCCAATTAGGCTGGCTTGCTACTCCTGGAGGGATGAAGTTTGGATTAGCGTATCCAAGGGAAGTCATACCAGGGGTTCCAGGTGTAGGTCCAATCGAAAATCCGCCGTACGATGCAATGGCGGTGAGTACTCTCTTTTGAGGTGCAGGGGTTCCGCTAGCTGTAGGTGTCATTGGTACAGTAGGTCCCGGCCATCCAGGCTGTAATCCCTGACCCCAGGTCGTCCCACCAATCCCATTAGTCGGGGTAGGAGCACCAGTTGCAGCAATAGGTTGACCGTTCCAGTAGTGTTGAGCTGGGGGAGTCATCCGGTTGCCAGAACCATTCTCCGTTGGTGGCCTGGACCAGTTGTGCCGGAGGAAGAGCCGGGGGCGTTCCACTACCCATTCCCGGTCTCGGGAGTGTAGGCGCCAGATATCCTGTGGGCTGTTGAAGGGTACCACTTGGAACCGCCGAACCGTTCCGAACAAACTTCTGGGGTACACTCGCCATCGGGTTTGTAGTCGCTACCGAAGCTGTCCTAGCTGCGCTATTCGTCGTATCAGGCGCTGTTCCAGTAGTCGTTCTCGTTCCGGGTACGGTTCCGGTTGTAGTCACACCGGTACCAATCATGGGAACAGCCGGGGCTGATCCTGACCTGGTCAGTACAGGGGCGTTGAGGGGTAAGTTAGCACCACTTGCCCGGTTTGTGCCCGTTGTACTGCATTTCGAACCGCACCAAGCCCTTCTAGGCTTAGATTCGGTCGAGTAGAGCTCGTGAGGGGAACACTCTGCATGGCCTCCCCAGTCTCGGTAAGAATTCCCGTGTCCTCCTCTCCAGTAGCAGGCGTAATCGGCACGGGCACACATCCACTTGTATTTCCAGTGTTGGTGACTTCACCGAAGGCGTCGTCGAACCCCGCGTCGAGATCGCGCTCCTCACTTTGATCGCGTGAAGACATTCCAGTTTCTTCCAAGGAACCCTAGTTTCCCTGTGTATACACTCCAGTAAACCGCTCTCCTTTCCTTTCTTAGACCGCTGATTTCACTCGGTTCTAGGGTTCCAATTGCAAGTGTGCTTCGGTTTCTTGGTAGGTGTTCCGTCGACGTTCTCTGGGGCTGACTGTCCAAGCTACGCACGCTTGAGTCAAACCGTTAACGACACGGGCTTAACCTGTCCTCCTTCAGTTGCTCCACACAAGCGTTCTTCTACCACGAACTCTGAGACTTACCCTGCTTCTCCACCAAATGTCGTGCACCCTCCTTGGCCTCTAGGATTAGGTAACTGACTTGCTGTTGGCAAAGAGTAAGGACTAGCTCAGGTAAGCGTAAAGTAAAGAAAGTGTATGCGCTCTCGGCTTGGTTCTTCTTCTCTTCTCTTCTTCAGGAGAGATCCACGACTGAGCTTTACGAAAAGCAGGGACGAGCCTATTCGTCCTTATGTTGAACACTTCGCTACCACCTAGCGTCATCTTTTGGAGAATCCCACTCTCCAGTCACGGTGGTACCCTTAAGGGTACCTCAGGCCTGATACTCTCGTAGAATCGCGGATTTCGCAGTCTTCCTTCCTGGTACGCCTCCCACGTACTGGGGTACGTGACAAGGGCAAGCACTTAGGTGCGGAGTTGGCGCTTGTGGCTCGCAAGACGCAGTCGAACGTTATCAAGACTTTCCCTAAGGTGGAAGTGGTGGCGACGGTGCTGCCGCTTGGTCGGAGCGGTGGTGTCGCGCAGCTACCCGTTATGGGTGGTGTAGTCATGGGCAACTTCGTTACTATTAATAAAGCCTTCGTGTAAATACAACAGAAATTTATATCTCGATCCTTGTCAATGCATGTATCCATAGTTGTGCATATCGAGGGAGTCAATTGTGCTGATGACAGAGCCTGCGCAACTTGGTATTGCCTCCCGTGGTGCTACGGAGGTATTGGCAGCACAACTCTTGAAGTCTACCACTACGGCATTGACCTTGACTTTAGCCTGACTGAGCACTACAGTGCGCAGTGCAATTGTTTTAAATAAGACTCGCGGAATGTCACTATAGGCATTTCTAAAGTGTTTAAAACAAGTTTATGCCTTTTAGGCGTTTTTAAACGTGTCTAAGAGTTCCAATTTTACATTTTAAAAACACCTTCTTAGTGGCGCTCCTCCATATTCCCCCTTCTTCCTAAATGAGTGGTGTGGTGGCAAGTATACAGGGGGCATACGCGATACCGCCGCCGGCGGTCCGCCGAACGGATAAATCTGAAGGGGTAGGTTTATAATGAGACAAGTTTTAACCTATCCCAGGAGGGCGCAGTACTCACTCTCATAAATATTTGGCTAACGAAATGGGAACATTGACATTAAACTGTAACTACAGACTGGGTTGTACATCTTCAACGAACAATTTGCTCGCTGCGGCGACGGATACATTTAGACGAAGATGTCGACGGAGCAGAGGGGGATGAAGCCTCGGTCACAGCCGTCGGAGCCTCAGTCACGGCCGTTGGTGCCTCAGTCACGTTGGACTCACCGCCCACACTAGAGTCTTCTGAGACCACAACGGGAAGTTCTGTCACGCTAGGAGCCTCAGTCACAACAGGGGTAGTGCTTTTCTTGGTCGTGGATGTGGACGTCGAGTTTGTCGAGCTAGAGTCGCCGGCGGAAGATCCGTCTAGGGCGACGCAGTTGATGTAGACCTGCCACGGCTGGACGTGCAGTGCCAGCCAGTAGAATTTGAACTCAGACGATGACTTGCAAGTACTGACGTCAATGGGGATCTTGGCAGGCGCCTCACCGGCGAACTTGGTCACACAATTAGTGTCGTGGAAGACGCGGGTGTCATCGCACCAGATCTCGCACGGACCAGGATGTGAGTTGCCCAGTGTATCGTGCTGTGCGAATCCATCTGAAGGTACCGGCTGAGGAGTTCCTGCCTTCTCTGTGATGCCACACTCGGAGATGTCCTTGCCATAAGTGGTGACGTACTCTTTCACACTGGCAATGTTGTTCTTGGTAAACCAGTCATCCGCGCCCAGGTAGTAGTCACCATAACTAGTGCTACCAATGAGATCAGGCATGTCGATGGCGCCAGCAGGTCCGCCGAAGTAGTACTGGTGCTGAGCGTCGCCTTGTGGTTTGGGCATGATGATGTTGCCGTGAGCAGCCGTGCGCGAGATGGCCGCAGCTTGGAGCGCAATGATGAGAAGAGCGAACTGCTGCAGCATGTTAAAGTGTTTTGGTGGTGTTCGACTTGAGTTGGTTTGGTTGGGGCAAAAACTGCAATGAAAGGGAATGTGCTTTAGCCGGCTACTTGGTGCAGGTCCATGTAAGAGACTAGAGGAAGTAGACGCCTGTAACGAAGCCAGCGATCAGCTAAGGTCTAGCCTAGACAGGCAACAGAAAAGCTGGGCGGAAAGTCAACAGTCTACAAGTTGCAGTCAAGCATTTGAGCAGCTGGTTTACTGGAAAAGCTGATCTAGCTAAGAACCTTTAGAAACGATTCGAAAACGATTTATGCCCACAACCACATGTTACTAAAAAGTAAGCAACTCGATAACGGTAAACACATGTTTTGTAGCAAGCGTTTTGAAGTTTCGTCGGCCCTTGATATTACTTAAAGTAATATTCCTGACTGGACTTTTAGACATATGTGGTAAAAAATTGTTTTCTGAAGGACCGAACTTTCAGTCAATCTTGCGGGTACTCTACCTTTCGTTTTTGATTCAGTGATACATTCCAGTACAGTAATCCTAGCCACATCCTATGCCATTTACGTACCGTAATACAGGGTCACCCGTGTTAAGGTTAGGGCTCGACACAGCTTCAACCTGTACCGTAACTCTCCTATATCTTATACTTAAATGCCATTTACGTACCGTAATACAGGGTCACCCGAAATGCACACAGGTTAGGTGTTAGCGGGGCCTTACATGTGATTCTACTGTGAACTTCACAATCACCAGGAAAAGCGAGGAAATCAGATTCAGCTTCCTTTTAACATGATCGTCGAGCTCTCGGGCTCAACTCTGCTCTGGTTTCGTATGCGCTGGCCACTTACAAGGCTTATGGAAGGTAGGGGCTGAACTTGCATTTGCTTTATCATTCAGCAACTTGCTGACAAGTCTTACCAGTAGGCGTGCCCAAATGGGTCATTTATATAAATAATGATCAGGAAAATCTCGCACGATTCACCCAAACAGCGGATGCCCCCACCGCACCTGGTTGTAGCGAACTAAACTCTGACAGCCCACCCACCCAGCTGCTTCCAAGTCGTTTTGTGATACAAAGTTATGCTTAGCTTATTAGCTCACCGATAATTTGTCCTGAGCCCCCTAACTCATAAATGTCATGATCAACTTCGTTTATTATAATTTGCGCTGAGACTGTACTTTGAATCAAATGGATATTTACCACCACATAATTTGTATTGACCGAATGCTGATAATATATTACTGTATATTATCAGCATTCGGTCAAATGAACTGGTGGGTTACACCAACAACCCGGGACTATTAATATTGAAAAGAATATTATGTATAATAGAATTGTCATGCACGGTGGACTACCGCAACACCGTACACCTGCGCTCATCGCAATGAAGATGCAAGAATGGCAATTACAAACCTCGTCGATGGTATTATAAAACCCATTTTTTTTGGAGTTCGATCACCGTAGAAAAAATAAATATTTCATATTTTCTTCCTGGAGTGGGCGGTGGCCCGGGTCACCGCCAATGCCGAATCTAATAAAACAAAATCATTGCCTAGTGCTTCTGCCACTACAGTGTAAGCTTCAACTCATCCTCGCTTTCACTCAACGATATAAATCGAGTCCACTTTCAGTGGAGTGCATGTACGCAACCACGGCTCGAGCTCATCGACTCACGAGCGCCTGACGGAATCCACTATAGGCCACAGAGAGTTAGAGAGTTCAGGTGACCTGACTCAGGTCTCAAAAGGTCACGTACAGACCTATAATTTATCCAACTTTAAACATTTGTGACAAGTTGTCACTGACAACTCGTACACGATAAAAGCACGATTGTGGGCTGGTAAGAAGACGTTGATACATTTGTGGCAGCGGTGGTAATCCAGCGTCAGCAACGAGCTGTTCGGTAAAGTACCGACGTGTACCTTGGAATATAATAACGTACGACATACCTAAACGTGTTTGAATATTATTGCTAGAGGCATAAAACCATGGACTGTTAAGTGCTGTATGTGTCTGAATCTGTTTCAGACTGGAGAAACCAGTGCCTTAGATGTCGAGTGAGCATCGTCTACTCTCGTGTAAATTATGCTCCCAAGTGAACACTGATGCCTGACGATATTTGACCATGAAAATGCTGAGTGGCCACCCACATTGTGTGTATAGTATTGCTGTCTGGTCCAAGTGACGAAAGGATTCGCATTCGGTCTTATTCGTGCAGCGAGTCCAGCCTTGCACCTGATCAGATGTATCCATGTTGGTCGCAATCCAAAGCGACATGTGAGTCATCATCACCTTTCCTGATTAATAACATGACATACCAGTAACACCGTACTTATTTCGTAATTCACCGGTATTAGACCAACATCCCATGAAATCTTCCCTGTCAAAAGTGATGCTTCAAATTTATAAAAAAGAACAAGTTTATTTGTAGACAGTCGCCTCTTCGACAATGACGTCTTCCTGGTCCAACTCGTGACTTTCGTCTGGATGTTGTCCTTCAAGTAGCGATAGCGTTCATCTTGTACTGCTGTACGTGGCGGCCGATGCCACCTCTGCGCTGGCCCTACACGAGCCATTCGAGAACTCTGAGTGGTGGTCAGTTTTTTTGCCCTTTTTTTTTCAAATGCAGTCACTCTTTCGGAATAGTGGTCTGTATGAAGTCGGATTCACACACAACGATTGGCTGAAAAGTGTGGGGGGGTATGCGTGGTCTACATGCAAAATACAGTACAGTACATGTACCACGCAAAGCCGTTAACCATGGCCAAGCTTCTCGACGGCAAGGCGTGTAGGGGGGGGTATGCGTGGTCTACATGCAAAATGCGGTACAGTACATGTACCACGCAAAGCCGTTAACCATGGCCAAGCTTCTCGACGGCAAGGCGTGTAGCAAAGAGATCGAGGCGGAGCTAAAGGAGCTGATCCCGTCTCTTAGTGTCACGCCTTCACTGGCACTGCTGCTGGTGGGTTCCAATCAGGACTCCAAGACGTATATTCGTCTAAAGAAGAACGCCTGCACACGCGTGGGTATCACTCCTCAGGTCCACGAATTGGCTGCGTCCATCTCGTTCGAAGAGCTTTTGACGCTCATCCAGTCGCTTAATGCGGATATTCATGTCCACGGTGTCCTACTGCAATTGCCACTTCCTGATCATCTCAAGTTGCACGAGGAAAAGCTGCTAGAAACCATTAGCCCCGAAAAGGACGTGGATGGTCTGCACTCGCACCACTTCGCTCGTTTGGCGCAACCTGTTCAGAACAAGGAGAATGCTGTTATCAGGGAGCTTAAGCTGCAGCCTTGTACACCTGCTGGCTGTTTGGAAATCCTGAGCCGCAACGGGATCGATCTGGAAGGCAAGGACGTGGTTGTCATTGGTCGCGGACAGCTCGTCGGCCTGCCGCTTTCGCTTATGCTGCTGGCTGCTAATGCTACAGTGACGACATGTCACTCAAAGACCAAGAACTTGGCCGACAAAGTCCGGCAGGCAGAGGTAGTGTTCGTGAGTACTGGCCAACCGGAGCTTGTTAAGGGAGATTGGCTTGCTGAAGGTGCTGTGGTCGTGGACGTCGGTATCAGCTACGTGGATGATGCTTCAAGCAAGAAAGGCTACAAAATTCTGGGTGATGTCGACTTTGCTGCTGCTAGTGAGCGCGTGTCGGCTATCACACCTGTACCTGGTGGCATTGGACCAATGACGATCGCAATGCTTTTGAAGAACACAGTCGAGTGCGCCAAGTTTGCAGCTTTGAAAGAAGCATAAAGAGAAAACAGATCGTAAGACTTGTTGCATCATACTACCGGTATGTACTTCCAACCATCCGTAAAGTGAAGAACGTGACGATTAATTACATTCTGCTCCGTAACTTTTCAACCACCACAGAAATCGTTGGGTAGAGTAAAAGCTGCCGTTGAAACCGGTATTCGAGGTCATAATGTAAATTTTATTCGCCATTCAAGTAACTTGACCGAGAAGATCGCGCGAGTGACGGGTTGCTGCCGTCATACGTGAAGCCAGCGAAAGTGTACGACATATTGCGGATTGTGCTGTTGCGTTCACTACTGGTTTGGCTTGTTCCAGTGCTACCTGCAATGCCGCCATTGATGGTACTTTCTTCGATTCCAGTAGTATCAGTAGCACCAGTGACGTTATCATTAGGATCTCTGCCATCTGCCCCATCATTTCCACATTTCTCCTGGAGTTCATTTGTTACAACGTTGAGGCCTGCGCTGTCGATCTGGGTAAGTGGTAGTTTTGTAAACTCTTCCTCGAAATTAGCAGCATCAATCGGGTCGGTGTATTGACAAGGTCGATAGAGTGGCTGCACTTGGCGATTATATAGGAGATTCCAATCAATTTCTGCGAAGAACGGATGATACGTGATTTCGCGCACGTCGATAGCACCCATACGCTTAGCTGGGTCACGCGTAAGCAGCCCCTCAATCAAATTCATCGCTTCAGGAGACAAACCCTGCGGGAACTCGAGCTCTGCACCACGTAGGCGATTAAACAGCTCCTGTCGGTCCTGTGTATACCAGGGGGGTCTTCCAGTGAGCATTTCATATAAAACCATGCCCAGATTCCACCAGTCCACAGCTGTACCATGGCCAGCGCGGTTAAGAATCTCAGGCGGTAAATACTCGGGCGTACCACACATCGTATACGTCCCATTCAATTCGCTGGTAATCCCTTCCTTGGCCAACCCGAAGTCTGCAAGCTTCACGTGACCATCCACATCCAACATAATGTTTTCCGGCTTCAGGTCACGATAAACAATGCCTTGTTCATGCAAATGGATCAGCGCTAGAACAATTTCAGCCGCGTAAAATTTAGCCATCGCTTCAGGAAAGCATCCGCATCGACTGAGATGGAAGAACAAGTCTCCTCCTGGGCAGTAATCCAATACAAAATACAACTTGTCTTTTGTCTGGAAGGCATAGTGAAGACACACTACAAACGGATGTGATACCGATGCGAGAACCCTCCGTTCTGTACGCGTATGCTCCACTTGCTGCTTTTTCACAATTGCAGGCTTACTCAAAATCTTGACTGCGAACAACTGCGAGGAGTGCTTCTTTCGCACCAGCAACACCTTACCAAACGATCCTTTGCCAATCATCCGAAGCACATCAAAGTGTTTTAATGACACTTTCCCACTCCGCCGCCTTGAACTGTTTGAATCGTCACATTCTTCATCGTCATCGTCAACGTCCTGCAAAACGACACTTCGACGTTGTTCTGCTACTGTAGACGCGTTAAAAGGCGCCTCCCGACCATCATCAATGACTTCTTCTTTCGGTAAAGACTTGCCCCGAGATCTTTCTTCACGAGAGCTAGAGCCACCGTAATCAGCAGAAGCTACACGAGCCCGTCCACCACGTGAACTTCCTTGATCTCCTGAATCTACACGAATTCTGCCCCCACGAGAGCTGCTTGACACTTGGTCAGCCGATCCAACGCGAGTTCTTCTTCCACGTGAACTGCCACTTCCCTCTCCGAAATCCATCGACTCTGAGTCCGTCTTTTGATCTGCTGTACTAAACAATGGCGGTCGACCTGAGCTCGAGTTTGAAAACGAAAAGCCACTCGACGAGTTCGACAAGACATTGGAGCTGGATGACGAATGAGCAGACGATTCCTCAAATACCGGCGGCTCATTAGCTTCGTGTGTGAGGAATTGACGAATGAGACGACAGCTCGCGTGAAAGCCACGGTTGTCGCAGCACTCAGTGTAGCGTTCCGTGTCCACTTTGCAGTTCTCCAAGCTGATGAGCATAAGCACTTCTCGTAACCAGCGGTCCAGCTCCAGTTGCCGTTTGCGGAGGAAATTCGGGTCCAATGACCGCATTAACGTCCGCGTAGGCACCGCCGAGACGCGCACAGACTCGTTTTTCAATTGGTGTGCGAGCTGTTTAAAGTCGTGGAAACGTCGGTAGATTGTCCACTGTTTTTCACTAACGATACACTCGATTTCCAGTCGAAAAACGGCATACAACTTGTGGGATACTTGATCGCGAGCGAAGGAGAAGCCTTTGATGCGATTTAAACGCCCTGCTGCACCTACGGGCAGATATCCCGTTGTGCTGTTAACTTGCGCCTCGGAATTCTTAAAGTTCTCAGCCCACATCCGTTCAAAATACTCTCGTTCGTCTGCAGGTTGCGATGGTCGTTGGTTTTTCGGTAGTTTCGAGACGTCCTCTTCGTCTTCTTCTTCTGCAAACTGGAACGAATCGTCCACCGAGACCATGGAGGAGACCGAGTCCACCGACATGATGGAGCCGGTGCGCCCCATCGAGCGACTGCTGGTGGACTGAGCGTCGTCCCCGTCAAAGTTAAGGATGTGGAACGGGTCGCGCATGGGAGGCACAGCACCCGCCGACGTGGTCAACTCGATGCGTACCCTGTTACAATAGAATTAAGTGGGTCAGTTAAGGAGATCTGCTTACGTCAGTAAAGAGCTATACGTACTTGGAAGAAGTTCCATTGGGATGAACTTTACCCACAGGCACCTGAGCATGCGCTGGGAAATCCCTTGAAGGCTTCCGCTTCTTGTCTTCCCTGCGGTTGTCCATCATAAAGCAGGAGAAATACAGAATGTGAGTAAGCAGAGAGAGACGGCGAGGTCGCGGGAGTGCAGCACGTACACCATGGCCCACTGCTGAGAGACGGCGAGGCGAGGTGGGAGCAACTTCCTCGTCCCCCTTTTTTCTCCTGTGTGCCCTCTCCGTATGGAAAGGATACACACCAATTTAGCGTCCTGATAGGGTTCTGCAGGCCATGTATTCATGCAAGTGCTATTAGCACTGAGTTTGAATTGCTGCGATGTCGAGTAAAGTATTCTAGGATGCTGCTGTATTAGTTTATGCAGGGGTTACGAGGTTTTCGTCCTGTTGTAATACGAACGGCTGTATCAGGCAATACCAGGGTAATACAGTACGCGCTGCTTGCAATGGCATGAGCGGTCGCGCGAAAGCGGGTCAGCTGAGTGGCATTTGGTGTTGGGCTCTACCGATGACTCCCGTTTGACAGCTAGCTAAACAGATTTGTTGCTGACATGGTTGCAAATAAGCTACTGTTGTGTGCTACACGGTGCACTCACTTCGGTGGTTATAGCACTATAAATTGTGTACGACGCGGTCGTAGTGTAGAGAGAGAGAGTTCGGGGGAAAAGGTTTGGTGTAGGGCATGTGGCTACCTGGACATACCAATATGCTGTTCTCAAATTGTGTACGACGCGGTCGTAGTGTAGAGAGAGTTAGTTCGGGGGAAAAGGTTTGGTGTAGGGCATGTGGCTACCTGGACATACCAATATGCTGTTCTCTCAATCTTTCTGTGTTTCGTGTAACATACCTCACGCCGCCGTTGCTGCAGATACTCCACGTGTGGTGGTCCCTCATGATGAGGATTTAAAGCATCGTATTTTCTAGGGTATTATCTAGGAGGCGCTCGACACGCCACTTAGTGGTCACCTGGGTCGCGAGAAGACCTAGAGCTCTGTGATATTGAACTATTAGTGGCTCAAGTTGTACAATTGGACGAGCACTTACGTACGTACGTGTGGGGCGTGTCAACGTGCCAAACTATCGCCGCATGCATCTACAGCTCTGACGATTTTGCATGTACCCCCCCCCCGGCTTCTGGGTGTTGGTAGTCCATGAGACTTTGTCTTTGGCCTTCCGAAGTATACGGAAGGCAACATGGGAATAGTGGTATCTGCTAACCGATTGAGCAGGATTGCTCATGTTGTGGTGGTGCCGGACAGCATCTATGGTGAAGGTTCAGATAAGCTGTTTATCGATCGGGTCTTCCGTCAGCACGGATTGCCCATATCGATCGTCTCGGATTGTTATCCTTGTTTCACTGGGAAGTTGTGGACATCCGTGTTCCTGGTGCTTGGCACTAAGTTAGACATGTCCACAGCGGGACATCCGCAGACCAATGGTTAAACTGAAGGAGTCAATCGTGCTGTACAAGACAAACTCCGTAACGTCTGCGCCGAGACGTCGAAACACTGGAGCTCTCTGCTACTACTCTTCGGGTTTGCACTGAATTATGTTGTGCATGCCTCTACAAATAAACCCCGTTCAATGTGAATGGCGTCTCACACCATCGCACCCCGTTGACGCTACTGTACCACTAAGTGGGTCTCGGCTTGGTGGAAGAGGTAGCCAAACGGATTGTTTATCTCTGTTCAGGGACAGCTTAGTGAGTTTTTTCTACGTGTTTAAATATCGTACGACATGTGAGTGACGCAATGGCTGAGAGCCAAGATATATAAAAGGAACACGCTGATGACAAAAGTAGAAGAAACGATCAACATTTAAGGGTAGGAGACCTTTATATTATTAAATGCGACAAATATACCTACACAAGCAGTTGCTGTGGATTTTTTTAAGACGGAGTTGTGTCCTTGCTTCTTGGGGCCATACACGGTGGTGCTCAAGAAGACCTAACGAAAACGCTTAGCCTTCGTAAGAAGATGCGTACACACCCGGTGTTTTTACGTGGGCTCGATTAAGCCTTATCCTGACATAGCTCACGTGAACGAGAAGGCGCTGGTGCTGCGGCAGTCCCCTGCATCCGAAAAGAGACATCAAGCTGGCCTTCAATCTGAGTCAATTTCGGTCGAGACCAACAAGCCGGTCATCGACCTTTTCGACCTTCTTCTCAAGACACCCAAGTGCTGGGCGCAAGACTCGGGGTTCCCAACCGAGTGTATTCGATCTTGGTGATCCCTGATGTTAGTCCAAGACTGGTAGTACGCATTCTCAACTGCTCGACAGATGAGATAACTTCTCCTGCGTTTCTTCGAACTCCTTCTGCTACACGGTGTGCCGAGTCTCCTTCAGCGACTCGTCCTTCGCCTGCGTTACTTGATGAGCAGGGCGACCGCCGCTTTCACGTGAAACGAATTATAAGGTAATCGCCAGGTCTATAATCATAATATCAGAGCTCGCAGCTGGGTAACCGTACCCGCGCCCAATCGGCACCCACCCGCCCAACAGCTGTTTGGGCCGGGTAGACGTCATCGCCAGGTCTATAATCATAATATCAGAGCTCACAGCTGGGTAACCGTACCCGCGCCCAATCGGCACCCACCCGCCCAACAGCTGTTTGGGCCGGGTACGGGCACCCTAATTTAGTCGGCAGGGTGGGTCTGGGTACCCGGTATATATCGACCTCCACCCACATCAGTGTCGAAGCCGAGGTCAGTTCAAGATAGAGGTTCGTTTCCTTTGCATAAAAATGATGTACAACACCAACATCATGCTTCAGTAAAATACGTTGGAAGCGGCGGTTGGCGTCGTTGCATGCAGTTCCTGAACGCTATACTTTTACAATATATTTTTTAATACAATAAAGAAAATTCCAAGAAAAAACAATTTTCCTAAATTGCAAATTATGTCCGGGTGGGCCTGGGTACCCGAGCCAGATGTATGGGCGGGTACGGCCACCCTAAGTTACCAATATTAAAATATGGGCATCCCACGGGTACCCGATTTCGGGCCGATGCGAGCTCTGCATAATATGATGAAGTGGCGTGAGTACCTCACTTTGAGAACCTTTACGATTTTGAAGGCTCGATGAGGCAGAACTGTCCAGACGTCGAAGAAGCTTTTGAGACTCGTCTTGCTTGCGCTTCTAAGCACAAGCGGTTGTCCGCCGCGGGTATCTCATGCCTGGAGAAATACCGAGCACGAAGTGCTTCTCGAGTAGCCTTCTCATCGGGAGTCACAGGCGCGGATTCAATGATTCAAGACATTTAGGAGCCATTCCCAGAACGGAGGGTGACCTCCATAGCACCCCGCGGCGTAAAGCCACACTCTTGGCGAGCATTAAAATGGTAGCGTGCACGTCGCTTTCTACGCTGCTGGTACTTCGTCGAGGTTCTTGGTCACAAGCTTTTCTCTAAACCCGAAGAAGCGCGCAACGCTATTTCGTTCAGAGAACGGGTTAGGCGTGCGAATCACACGAGCTTCAGACTCAGGGGGCTCATGTTCAGAACGACCCCCCCCTGTCGAATTTGTAGTCCACCTCATAGCCGAGTCCCAGCTCCTCATGAGGGACAGATTCGCACTTCGTGCCAGAGCCATATTGAAATTCTTGCGGTCACGACGCTTCCTGGG
The DNA here is from genome assembly GCA_024679045.1 of Phytophthora brassicae. Classification (NCBI taxonomy): domain Eukaryota; phylum Oomycota; class Peronosporomycetes; order Peronosporales; family Peronosporaceae; genus Phytophthora; species Phytophthora brassicae. Next base: position 14,021 of record JAIKVB010000908.1, read on the forward strand.
GTGATACTCTGCAGTATGTGTGGCAATTGCGGAGAGAGCAAGTGGGGTTTCAGGTCGCCGGTTCGATGAGTAGTTGTGCTAACGACTCGCTGGAGCTCTGAGAACGGCTGGGAGAACTGTGGTCTAGAGACCAGGATGCGGTTGAGCCACACACAGTTAGCTGTGGTGAACTTGGAAAGTTTTTTATAAAAGGCCTTGATCCATCAAAGGGGAACATCGTCCCACGTCGTGCGTACAGTTGAACTAACAGCTAATTTGAGGCGCGTGTGTGGTGGTCGGGCTACCGTTCTTCTCCTAAACCTCAGTTGGTAGACGGGCGGGTATTAACCTAAACTTCACTGCTTCAAACCCAGCTGGGATATATTCTTTTCTAGACGATCGTCGCACACCGCAAAGACAACGACTGCCGTTTCTCTGTCCGTTCGACAGGCGTGCGCATGGCCTACAGGCCCTATCACACGAGCACTCCCTTGGGGGTGATTTTACGGCTTCATCTTCTGGGTACTCCACCGTAATTTACCCTCTGTATCTCGGTGACTCTACTCACTGAACCTGACCAGACTCACCCGTGGTAGTCTATTCACGCGATTGCCAGCGTCGTTGTAACGGGGTTACATCTAGTGGTACGGTTGATTTGATATACATAATATTACATCCGTCCTTAAAGTAGTACGCTGTACGTTATAATTTCACGGTAAGTAGACTCACTTCCAATCAATATGCACTGGACCAGGGTCTATTCTATAAATGAAGCAGTTGGCGGGACCCCGGGGTCCCGCCCGGACCCCGGTGCTCCCATAACAAACCGGTAAATTTAGAGGTTAAAGGAAAACATGAATCAAATGTAAGGTAATTATACTGCGTGTTACTACTTCTCTACTGACCCGTAGAGTGTTTTTCTTCTTGCTGGGTTTCGTTATAATGTTGTACGGCTGGTGCTGATTATAGAAAATTCATCGTTCTTTGTTGGCGCGTTATTGGCTATTGGGCTGGCCGGTACCGGTAGTAATATTATGTATGTTTAATCCAAAGTGGCATGTCTACCAGGGCCAGCCTCCCGCGTTCGACGTGGAATCCGCACGATTCTCCATTTTCGAAGAAGCCATTATGTGCACTAATCTCGGAGAGGGCATCTGACATTGTGTTTTGTTATAGTGAAGCTTGGTTCAATGTCTTGTCGAGCTATAGCTAGAAATAAATAAATAATTCCCGATCACTGTGTTTTGTTATAGTGAAGCTTGGTTCAATGTCTTGTCGAGCTATAGCTAGAAAGAAATAAATAATTCCCGATACCGATGAAAATAGGTGGGGTCCCGCCAACTGCTTCAAATAGTGAATCCTATAGATTGATACCATACCAGCTTTGCCGACATAAAAATATTATATAAAACAGTCTACCTTTTTAAACGAAGAGTGCAGCCGTTTAATATTTAAATTTCCTATAAACTCTTGAAATTTGTGAGCCTCTGTCTTACGCTTGTCTCGAGTTCTTGTTTAGGACTTAAGATTGCTAACCTGTTTAAGAATCGATGAGTCGCTAAGCCTTCCTCTGCTCTAAAGTCTACGGCAGATTGCTAACCTGTTTAAGAATCGATGAGTCGCTAAGCCTTCCTCTGCTCTAAAGTCTACGGCAGCCCCGCTGCACTTTTGCTGTGGGCGCGGTGTGCTGTCTGTTTGAGCGACGATAGCATTTCAAAAAAGCTCGAATTCAACGCAGCGTTCGACGTAAAGCTGGGTAAGCGATGAAATGCAGATGCATCTCGGGAAGAAAAATTAGTGTCCTGTAAATCTTGAGGTGGCGTTTTAGAGTTTACGGGCGCCGCTCTGCGAGGGCAGCTACCAAATCTTCATCATAATAGACGTCAGCTAGGTTTGAAAGATGCGCTCGTTGATATACAAATTGTGCTGAATACATGTTACATCCATCACTTTACCGACGTTACGCATTCGAAGACGCAACGGGCTCATTAAAATCCACCACTTGTTTACCAATAGTCCGAATGCTATTTCGACACAAATTTGTACCTGGGCCAGGTGGAAGTTGAAGCTGTGGTATAGGAATACACAGAAAATCTCACTACCAAATGGTATGAGTCCAACCAACAACAAACGTCTCCCTAAAAAGGTCAACGAGAGTTGGATCTAAACCTGAAGACCAGGAACGATCCCTTACGCCGGGTTGGTTTTAACCCTATGTATACCGAGGTTATTATAAGTCACCCCTTAAAGTACACGCCTAGCCACGAACAAAGGCTAGGATGTAATATCACGCTTTCGCGCTAACTTCTGTAGTCCCTCAGATGGAGGATACCGACTTTTGCAAGCCTGAACAGAAGTACCGAGGTTTTCACCTCGGTGGGTAGTAAAATAAACGCTGGGACCCTTAGTCCACAGGTACATACACAGACCGACGCTCTAACGTAGGTCCCACTCTCTTGGTCACTCCTAACTCTTGCATCGACCAGTAATAACTATCGGTCAATGCACGATGAGTTCACTAACAGGCATCCCAAGAAGCCGAGCGTATCCAGACACGTAAATAAGCAAACTAATACGATATTTACCGAAGTCGAACTTGACCCTTAGTTGACTTGGGGGAGACTGCTGATTTATTACTGAGTGGCTCTAAGAGCCTCGTTAGATGGTTCTATCGCTAGTCCTATACCAGTATACAATAATCAAGTAAGTGCCGCTCCCTCGTGGCGATCCTATGCGCCGGCTGGATTCGGCCGAGCGGACAACACTCTCCACTTAGGTACCCTTTGAAGTTCACTCTGCATCTTGGGTACAAACCTCACCTTCGGCCGAGGTTTTTGGTACGCCCGTTGGAGACCCGGTCACTGAGTCACTCTTCCGCGGGAAATGAGAGTAGACAATCTGGACGGTGAACTACCTTTTCACAGCAAGTTCCAACTGTCGTTACCGGGCTGCCGTGTAGCTCGGACATTTTCCAAATCTCCACGCCACAAAGCCGTTGGGTGTGTTTAGTCGCGTGGGTGGAGTAGGAAGTGTGTTACTGTTTGTATAAGCATGTACTTCAGCCAGATATAAATATACTGGAAAGTATTCTAAAAGCTGTGAAAATGTCCAGCGAAGGTAAGCAAGAAAGTATTAGGGCTGCAGATTATGGCATGTTTATTGATGTCGGGCCTTGCACCACAATAAATAATATGATGCAAGAGTTGCAAACTTGCACATACGTAACGACACGCACGACCATACATAATGACATAATGACAGGAAATATTGAAAATGATGTTAAGTGGCATCTGGCCGAACTGATTCTCGCGTTGGTTAGCGTATGAGCGCATCTACGGTGCGAACATGCCAATAGGTTGAGCTCTGGCGGGGGAACAATATTTGCTCCAGCGTCGCCGGGTGCCGCTATTGCGCTCATGGCCGAACGTAACTCGTGACGTGTTGAAGAACCTCTCCATGTTCGACATGGTGGAACATGGCGGAGCAGAGCATATTGCTGCTCATGATCGGCTAGTTTTCGCCGCTTCTATAGGCGCTCCATAAAAGACCCTCCGTCTTTGCCATCAGTTGGAGGAACTATTGTAGGCCCGGCAGAAAATGGACGAAGAGCAGCCTTCTCCACCCGCGTCAGACGAGCTATCTTGCCACGGAGTACTCGAACACAGCCAGACTCAAAGTCTGGGCTGTGAACGATATCAGCTCACGGTCCTGTAACACCAATACAATTGTAAGACAGTGTTTGTAACGGGGTTCAATTCCAACTGTTGGATTGAGACCAAAGTTGATGTGTGTTTACACATT
>JAIKVB010000909.1:0-17797 GCA_024679045.1 Phytophthora brassicae
GGGGAATTTGCTGCGGCCAAGAAGACCTCTCCCTACTGTCCCCTCCCGCCTGCCTTCACAGTGAGTGTGTATGCGCTCGTACGAGAGAAGTACGTGAGGTTTCTAGCGATATGTTGTTTGCTGAAGGACACACAGGATCGCACTATAATTTTATCTGGAATCCGACTCATGTACGAGTCCGAGAATATATAGTTGTGGATGGTGGGGTTAATTTTGTTTAAATTGTTTCTATGTGTTACTCTAGCATGCCTCGACGCGGATACACGAAGAAGCGGGCCGCTTCTGGGGTGCTGTGGGTACCTGGTGCTCCCTCCTACAAACGAGTAACAGGCGGTTTCTTGGACGGACAAGAAGAGACTTGTGCGTATCCTACGATGAGTGATGGCTCGCCTGTTAGCGAAGTCGTGACAATGCAGGCGGAACCGCTGTCCAGCTTCCGTTTGTCTTCCTCCCAGCAGAGCGCGTCTGGTTCTCAGATACTCGAGCATGTGGCCCATCACATTGCAGCCAAGAGTCTTCTAACCCGTCAATATGGGAGGTATGGTCACCACAACGATCCTCGTTACGAGAGGGGACTCCCGCACTTCCCGGACCGCCAGAGGGTGCCTCATCATTGTCAAGGTCATTACGCTCGATGAACTCGGGGACTCGCTCGCTTCTCTCGCCTGTATCCCCAGTATCCAGAAAGCTATTTTATCCATCGTCAGACAGCTCGTGCTGCTCGACCGTCGCTGCGTGGTCTACGTCTGAATCCAATTATCAAGTCTGTTCTACACAGACGTCCACGCAACCGCCATCTGACGGTGGTTCTCCTTCTTTATGGTCGCAGTCGACTACTACTGCGGCAAACGCAACCGCCATCTGACGGTGGTTCTCCTTCTTTATGGTCGCAGTCGACTACTACTGCGGCACCCTGCTCTCCGTCGCTGTCCCCGGGTTCTACAATAAACATGCACCGAACGACGGCGTCTAAGACGAAACCCAACTCGTTTAAATCTACATATACACCGGAGAGGCGTCTACCAAATAAAACGTCTCAGTCGTCCGAACAACCCCGCAGCAAAGTAGAAGATTTACGGCGACAACGGACGCCACCTAGTCAAATTCCGTATTGGTTTGCCGAGGCGTTCGAGTCTGATGGGTACGACTCGGACGCATTGCAGCAAATATCTCACCTTGACGGCCTTAGGACGCACTCTATAGCGATTTCTTCAGAAGGGACTACAAACGACCTTTCAAAGCCAGCCACCCTGGCAATGGACCCGTCGGCTCGTGCACTATCGACACGACTATATGAAGAGAATATTTGGCGGCCGGAGCCGTGGCCCTCAAATGTGGAGCTCCTTGAACGCCAATGGAACCCAAGTCGATGACGATTTCCAGTTGTTACCGTAGGTGTGCGAAGTGGACAAGGGTGTGGGTGCGAAGCCCGCTGTAACGCGGAGACATGTTTAAACGCCCGAGAGAATCGATTTTGCGATCAAAGAAATTCTGAACATACCGCTTAGAAATTCAATATTGTCCACACCATGGAGGATCGCAACTTTGTCCGTCACGATACGGACCTATTCTGACGTTCCGTGTCATGTCGATCATATAGTCGATGATCATTCCCACAGTCTTTTGTAATGTATCGCTGAGTGGCTTCACTAGAATCGGTAATGGTAAATACATGCAGTTGATTCGTGTGTGTACGGAGGAAACTGTGGGAACGCTTTACACGAACGCACGGCTCTCAACTAGGGAGGAGCGAAAGAGACGGTCTTCGGGGAGTTTATGCTACCGAGTACATACCTGCTGGTGAAAGGGAGGAGCGAAAGAGACGGTCTTCGGGGAGTTTATGCTACCGAGTACATACCTGCTGGTGAAGTGCTCGGACAGTACTTAGCTCATCTAGAATTATTTGGACCGCCATGTTCGAACAGTCGAGTGAACGACGGTTTCCGGATGCATTTGAAGACGCGAACGACGGGGAACAAGGTGGTGGGCTCGGACACCAAGAATCGAGGAGGAATGCTTCGCTTTTTGAACCATGCGTGTGACCCAGCCGCAAGATTTCACGAAGTGCAAACAGGAGTTGAACTAACGGTGGTCGCTGTTACCGTACGAAATGTATTTCCCGGGCAACCAGTCACAGTGTCTTACGGTCGAAAGCTATGGTTCATATGCCGCTGCATGTGGTCTGGATGCCAACATCGAGATTTTCAATGAGTGTGGCCGAAATCCGTCTATAACTAATACGAGAGTGAAATTAAGTAAGAATTTTATTTAAAAAGTTAGAAGCTTATTAAATAAAGTTATAAGTGATGTTGCGTTTATTGTATTCAATATATAAGTGATTCAAAAATATTGTGAGGTTTTATTGTGTTCATACGAATTTCAAGTAATTTACACCCTGTGAGGTTATATGTAGACAGTTTGCCTCTGTGCAGATTCGAAAATTGATTGTACAAGCAACAGTGGAGAGTGTAAAGAATTACGACATGGCAGGGGGTATGGCGTGTGTACGTACTCATCCGTATTTGGAGTAGATCGCTACTGAGAGGGAAGGAGGAGGTTCATACGAATCTGTCGTTTGTGTTGTGCAGAGAGGTCGCAGGACAGGGTATGTCAACTACAATCTACAAGACCAGCTTCTTCTGTGTTCTCTGGCCGAGGATATTCTACCAATTGGTAGGAACATGTGGGAAGAATTAGCTGTTAGGTTCAATGCGAGTCGTTCGAGAGATACCCCCGAAAGAGACTACGACTCCCTGAGAAGAAAGTTCAAGAAACTCTACCAAACTACTAAACCGACGGGTCGGGGTGAGGTCCCCGCCAAAATGAAGCCTATCATATGGGCAAAAAGGGCCCACAGGATGATCGAGAAGTCCGGTGGTGCTTACACCTCGCATGACGGTCTCGATTGTGGAGAAGACGACGACGATTTTATAGACGACCTGGACGTGGAGTCCAACCATAACGAGTTAGTCGGTAACGCTGCCTCCACGTTGGAAGAAGATTCTCAGGTCCTAGACGACACTCAGTGCGCAAGTACCACAGAAGAAGATGCACTTACTAGGTATGCAGATCCAGAGCTCGTCGAATTTGCCGAAAGAGAGACCATGGCAGAGACCGAAGACCCCCCTTCGTCTCTTGCTCTGCCGTCTTCTGTGCGCGACGTGAACGACTCTTCCACAGTTGGAACTCCTGTACGAGATACTTCCTCATTCGTGCCCGGCACAATTCTCACCAGTGCGGGGCCTGTTGACGTCGCACTGGCCTCATTAATGGACTCTTCAGCTGAAGAAGAAGACACCGAATATGCCTCAGATGCAAATGCTGGAACTCCAGATATCACATCAGAAATTCATAACCAGAACTCATCTCTCGACACAGGGGTGGAGCCTATCACTACGTCGTCCATTGAGGCGTTGGCAGCAAATACTAACACTAGCAGAAGACGGTCAAAAGCATCAAACGTCGTCCATTGAGGCGTTGGCAGCAAATACTAACACTAGCAGAAGACGGTCAAAAGCATCACCCAGCACTCCCACTGCCAACAGGAACGTGCTGCGCTCTCTGCAGGGTCTACTCATACCCCGTCGCCAGCTCCATCTGGCTGAAGACCCATAAGTAAGAGAAAGGAGCCTCTGCCTACAGTCGCAATACAAGAAGGACCCACACTATACCGAGACCCCCTTCGTGCAGAGGCGAATTCAAGAGAGCTCAACGAAAACCGCCCATTCCATATTTCAAGTAATCGTTTAGGAGGACAAGATCTACGTGTCCTTCGAGACAATATTGAAGTGATGACGCAGAGGATCTCTCACGATACTGGCAGAAGGGATGGGTCGATGGAGTCTCGTACAGACGGTTTAACAGTACGCCCTCTTTTTCAAAATCTAAGCGAATTCGTGCCAGACAAAGGATTTCCGAGATCCAAAAGATCTGGACGAAGTCGAAAGGGAGAGGAGCGACGAGGGTGGGGAAATGATACGCATGCTCCTGCTTTTGCTGAAAGAGGCTGATCGCCGTGCGGAGTCTGAGGATCGCCAGCGAAGAGCTGAAAGAGATGAGCGCGTTGAATCTGAACGGCGTGAGCGTGAGGATAGGGAAGCAGTCAGACGGGAAGACGCCGAGCTTTTCGAACGTCGTCGTGTTCTAGAACTACAACTAGCTCGCGAACATCGCGAGGAACAACGTCAAACGGAGATCGAACGTGAAGCTCGAGTTCTTATGGAAAAAGAGGAAAACAAGAGACGGTTCGAGGAGCTTCTAGCTCTTGATCGCACCGAAGCTCGTCAAAGACACGAGCAGATGATGTTGTTGTTGAGCAACATCAACAAAAATTAGTTAATGTCCAAATACATAAATCCGTTTACCAGAAGTTGTTATTCTCGACAGAAAGTAATTATTTTATTGGTACGAATTAATATTTAGACGTTATCTTCTTTTCCGTGCACAAATGTCGTTCGAATTTGACTTACCTCTAAAGTGCGGACTCTATAGTTTGCTAGTCGGAATAAGTTGTCTAAGCGGAGGCCTCGCTTGTCTTTATCATGCGGAAGCCTAGTTTGCTAGTCGGAATAAGTTGTCTAAGCGGAGGCCTCGCTTGTCTTTATCATGCGGAAGCCTGTGAAGCAGACGCTTGAAAACCTTTTCAACGGAACCCATCTTCCATTCAGCGGCCTGCCTAACGAATGTTATGGCTCTTGATAACCGCTGCGAAACCACACGTAATCCATTCAGCGGCCTGCCTAACGAATGTTATGGCTCTTGATAACCGCTGCGAAACCACACGTACAGACGGTTGAAGACGTCCGACGTCACCTTCCTTTAGAGGAGTCAATATACGACCCACCATTTCATCTCCACCTGGGAATGCGCTGTCCGCAATTACACCCATCCTCGAGTCAGGATTTAATACGGGGTCCAGGAGGGCCTCGCGAAACTGGAAGCTCGTGTCCGAGTCATTCCAACTTCCTGGGCAGTTGTGTTTACTCCATACGATTAGGCCGTCCGCGGAAAAACACAACGTGCCAGTTACGAAGACCCCATGGAGCCAACCATTGTAATGGGCATTTTGGACATCGCGTCGAGGCGGTTCCATGACCTTAGATTGCAATAAAAAGACAGAAAATATATACCATATTGTCTTCTTCCAAAATTTCCACTTTAGCTTCACTGATTTGTGAAATCTCTGGATTAGCCACTGCTTTTCCATCACTGCTTTCCGAAATTTCAACCATAGCCTCACTGTTTTTCAGAATTTCAGGAGTAGCCACTGCTTTCCTTTCGTCCTTGTCTCTCATGTCCTTACGAAGCTGCTTCTCCAGCACTACCAAGATTTCTTGGTTACTCTCAATGGCTTTGGTTTCAGGTAGTGGCATTAGGTCGTCCTCCGAGTAGGTGCCGCTCTCTCCGTCTTCTGATGAGAGTGGCATAGGTCCTAACACACTCTCCCAATTCTTTGGATTGTCACCTTTACGTATGGCCTTGGCAGCACGACGCACGTCCTTCAGCCGCCCGTCGACATCTCTGCGTTTGGCTTCCATGCGCACTTCAAGATTGAAACGGCGTTTTTTTACGACGTCACGTAAAAAACGCCGTTTCAATCTTGATACGGTACGTTTCTCTTGTTTCGTCATCTTGTTGTTTTTGTTGATACGAACAATAATGTCGTCCCGTGTGATTACACGCACACCAAGTTCACCCTTTTCGTCTATGGGATCTCCACGTGAGTTCTCAAAGACGTAGTCGATCTTTCCATCAGGGCGACGCACACAAGCCATGCCCTTCTCACGTAGTCTCGCTTTAATCAAATCCACCTCCGTTTCATAGAATTCGTTTCTATAAATTGGTACAGGTTTGTTTTCTTCTAGGTCAACACTAGCAGTGAAGTACCCTTGTTCTTGTCTTCCACCACCTTGGGAGCGATTCCCCTCTCTTTGCCCTTGTCCTTGGCGCGGAAAGTTCGGGCTCCCGGACGAGTCTCGACGTTGTGGGGGAGCTGCATCTCCACGGCGTTCCCAAGAGCGTCCACGTTTCTCTTGTGGGCGTCTGGGTCTGTCTCTAGACCGTCCACGAGGAGGAGAGCGGTGCCCTCTCTTGAAATCTCTCGTCCTGGCGTGGTGGAGACCGGCGTCCTTGTGGGGATGGCGGGGGGTCCACGCCACTGCTGGGGTCCTCGCTGCTCTCCAGATTGATTGCGCCATTGCGTATTGCCACCATGGGGACCCTGCCACTGCTGGGGTCCACCATGGTGAAAGTCTTGAAATTGTGGTGGACGTCCTCTTCCATCACCTTCGTAATGATATCCACGGAAAGGGCGTCCGCCATCTCCTGGCCGACCACCACTTTGGTCGTAAGGACGACCACTGTCGCCTCCACCTTGCCAGCGAGCCGGACCTTGATGCTGTCTCGGGGTCCAGGCCTCTCCACGTGAGTCCGGGCGTCCGGCACCTCCTTTAATCTCAGCTCTCAATCGTTCTAAGTGCGAGCTAACTCACTGTCTTCCTTTCTCGCCCTTTGTTTTCCAGTGTTTTGACGTTTCGCAGGCGGTCCTTCGTTGCTCCACATCCTTGGCACCTTATGCGGGTTTTCAGGACAGTGCTTGATCAAGTGCCCTGGTTTCTTGCACATGAAACACAGGCGCTGGTCTGCATTGTCTTGTCCTCTATGCGGCTGAGTTTCCACAACAGCATACGCCTTTTCAGCAGCTCCTCTCGCTTGACCACTGTCCTTGCCTTCGGGCCACTGCCCTTGTCCTTCACCCATCTTCTTGAGCTCGGTGCCGACCAGCTCCTGCAGCTTATGATACTGCAGTACCTTGGCCTGTCCAAGCCACCCTCGAATGATGTAATCCCAGTTCTTGGGCAGCGAGTGCTGCAGGATCAGGCTCTTAAAGACATCACCAAGCTGGATGCCTACCACTTGCTCGAAGGCCAGTATCTTCGAGTCCAAGTGTCTCACGAACATGGCAGGGTTTTCGTCGTCTTCCAGGCGGGTGCGAAACACTGCTGCATACATGCTCGCGTAGTATGTAGGGTCTCTACTCCCAAAATGGTCGACAATCGCCTTCCACATGTCGAACGCGTTATCCATGCCTTCTACCAAGCTGTGGTAGTCGGTATGGATACTGTCCATCACTATGTAGCACGTTTCAACTTGTTCTTCCTTTGCTTTGGCCTTCACTGCCGCTTTCTTTTTCTTTCTTTCTTCTTTTGCACTGCCCGGCGTGCGAGGACGCTCCATCTGGACCACTGTCCTCTGCCCTCGGACCACTGTCCTTGGCACGAACGTCCTCCACCGCTGGAATCTCCACACCTTGGAATTCAAACGACTTGCTCGGGTCGTAGTCCTTCCTCATCACGTAGCCGAGAAGTTTCTTGCGTCGTGGATAGAGCAGGAACATCTGCTTGTAGCTAGGGAATTTTTCTCGTTCGCCGCCGAAGACTGGGTAGCCTCGCTTGCCATCTCGCGCCTTTAATCTCATAACCTCTGAAGATGCACTGCGTGTGTGTTTTCAGAATGCAGGAATTCCCAGTGTGAACGGGGAAAAGATGGTCTTAGTATGGAGTCTTGAGTGTTATACCGCAAATTCAAAAGTGATGTATTATCGACCACTAGTTCTCTTTTAAGTACAATACACTAACCTGAGTAAAACCTCATTCGAGGGAAAAAATCCAGCTGAAGTAAGGCCATTGGTTGCCACACACCATAACCAATATACCGGTAGAATACCGGTATCTTAACAGCATCTAACCAGCGCTTAATCAAGAAGAACGAATAATATGAAGAGGTACGATTAATCTAAGAAGATTTCAGCTTAACCGTCGATTTTCGTTGTAGCTGGTTCACGCACACCCTCGTCAGTACGCCATCGCACGTTCCCATTGCCCGACAAGCCGCATTAAGCTACTAGCTATAACAAGCGCCCATTCAGTTGCAATTCTCCTCCAGTCTGAGGTGGAATACTCATGGTCCTAAAGAAGCCGCATGTTTATCACCAAATCCAGCGACACCTTCACAGAAGTATTCGTCCACCTGAATTTTACTCTTGCTTTAACTATGGTTATCTCGTTGAAGTATAAACTTTTGTGGGTCATAAAGCTCACAAGTGGGCCGTTACAATCTCAAAGACAAAGACATGCGCTAAGCAACACCGAGCCTTTTAAAGCGCCACCACTCTCTCATTCTCGCTTTTGCCAAGTCTCAAGCAAGTTCCATACCAAGCCTTTTGTTTACTCTTGCTTTAACTATGGTTATCTCGTTGAAGTGATAAACTTTTGGGGGTCATAGAACTCACAAGTGGGTCGTTACGCTCTCAAAGACAAAGACATGCGCTGAGCAACACCGAGCCTTTTAATGCGCCACCACTCTCTCATTCTCGCTTTTGCCAAGTCTCAAGCAAGTTCCATACCAAGCCTTTTGAAGCCTCCGCCACCATGAAGATCGCTTTCTTCTCCACCCACAGCTACGACATCGAGTCGACAGAACGCATCGCCAAGGAAGATGGCGTCACTCCCCAACACGAAATTCGCTTCCTTGTCCCTCGTCTTGACCACACGTCCGTCAAGCTTGCGGAAGGCTGTGAAGGTGTTTGCATCTTCGTGAATGATGTGGCTGACGAGAAGTCGCTCCGTGCTTTGCACGCTGGCGGCACCCGCGCCGTCTTCCTACGTTGTGCCGGCTTCGACATGATCGACCTCAAGGTGGCCAAGGAGCTAGGTATAGCCGTCACCCGTGTGCCCGCTTACTCTCCCTACGCTGTCGCCGAACACGCAGCGGCCCTAATGATGACACTTAACCGTAAAATCCACCGCTCATCGGTATAGCCGTCACCCGCGTGCCCGCGTACTCTCCGTACGCTGTCGCCGAACACGCAGCGGCCCTAATGATGACACTTAACCGTAAAATCCACCGCTCATACAACCGTACGCGCGAGCAGAACTTCCGTCTTGCAGGTCTGCTGGGCTTTGACATCAATGGGAAAACCATCGGAGTCGTGGGTACCGGCAAGATCGGAGCTCTCTTCGCTCGCATTGCAAGTGGATTTGGAGCTAAAGTTCTCGCTTACGACGTGGTGCAGAGCCCCGAGGCTCTGAGTTATGGTGTCGAGTACGTGAGTCAGGAAGAGATCTGGGCTCGCTCGGACATCATCTCGCTGCACGCGCCTCTGTTTCCGAGCACCAAGCACATGATTAATGCTGAGAGTATCGCCAAGATGAAGGAGGGCGTGACAATCATCAACACTAGTCGTGGTGGTCTCATTGATACCAAGGCCCTAGTAGACGGCTTGAAGAGCGGCAAGGTTAGGGCGGTCGGTCTCGACGTGTTCGAAGGTGAGGGTGATTACTTCTACTCTGACTGCTCAGGTGGCATCATCGCCGATGAGACTCTTGCTCGTCTCTTCACGTTCCCGAACGTCATCATCACGGGCCACCAGGCATTCTTCACTAAGGAGGCCTTGGACAACATTGGCCACACCACCATGACCAACATCAAGGCGTACGCCGCCAAAGAGACGCTGGTGAACGAGGTCAATTGAAACTCGACAGCACTCCACAGTAGACTATGAGCCTTGACACTCTTAAACAGTATCGTTCTTCTCTTCTGAAGTCTAATACAACAACTATAACTTTGCATTTCTTTATTAAATCTTAAGCATAACTGAAGCTAATTCGTCTCCTATCGCCACCATTTCCAGTAGCGAAACCGGACCAATACACAGCGAAATAAACTGCACAGGACCACGTACGTGCTGCAAAAAGGTCAAGGTCTGGGTATGGATACGTTACAATCAAGTAGTAGGTTACAAGTCTTACGCAGCGTGTACGCACCTCGTCTTCTTGCATGAAATCCGAGGGTAGTGTACCATTATTGAAGGTACATGTACCATACTGCCGATGTGCGGCAAACCGACAGAGTTCCCCCCACCAGAAGTTCCTAGATACCTCTTTGGTGTCCATAGGAAGCTTCAGTCTAGTTACTTCGGCCTTTAGAACGGTCTCCCACAAAGGGTTGAGGTATGCAAGCGTTCTACAGACAGGTGAAGGCGTATCTCCCAGACGAGAAGCATACGCACTACATGAACACAAACATTAGCGAATAGCACAACATGGAAACGAATGCGGACGTACCAAATCAAGGTGCGAGGGAGTCCTTGTAATGGACTGTTTATCTCTCTCACACAAGCTTTTGCACAAGACAGCAACTTGTCCGTCTAAAAGCACGCAAAACAGCGTTAATAGGGCTCTTTTTCTTCATACACGACAAGCAGATTAAAACGGACCATATCTCGCAAAGTTTCATCGTCTTCTGCGTTATCACGAAAAATCCCAATGAAAGAGATCAACGGGCCTCTAATGCTGTTGCAAATGACCACTTTGACGTTTGTTTGCGAGCGAGGAAGGTAAGTTCGCCCCACATAGTGCGAGTAATTGTTATTTCTCCTCCCCACGCACTCGGCAAGCACAATTAAAATCATCAACTCTTTCGCATCGAGCATCTTGTGGGTATTGGACTGGAAATACTCAGCCACGAGCTCTCCGTTCTCAATCCATGCGCCTTGCAATAGACTGCTGATCTTGCCCACTTCAGTATCATTCAGCACTTGATACGCCTTCATCCCACGCACTGGCCGACCGAAAAGCAGTCGTGGGTCTGTTTGGAACTGCGTAGCGATCGTATCCAGTACATCCGCTTGCTTGGCGATAGCTGCGCGAAGTTTAGAGGCGTCCCAGTCGCGCAAATTGCGTTCTCCAAGAAGAAGTTTCAACGCATCAAATACTGTGCGCAACATGCGTCGAACAACAATTGCATTGGATGGACAGCCGTCACAAGGCTTGTCCGATGCAAACGCAAGCAGCAGGTCAATGGGCGTCATCTCGTAGACGATGGAGCGATTTTTTGTATCTAGCGCCAGCAGCTCCAGAGCGACGGACGCGTCTTTTTCGCGTCTTGCAGCGTGGTACAGAGCACTTACGACACCCACTGCCGCACTAGGAGGCATGCAGACGTCTCCATATGGACGTACTAATAGCGGTATGCCGTCACCGCTCAGCTTGCGACACCCACCGCAGCACTAGGAGGCATGCAGACGTCTCCATATGGACGTACTAATAGCGGTATGCCGTCACCGCTCACAAGCAGCAGCAGCGCGTTGGACGGCAGCGTCTCCTCCGGATCCACCTGCATCGCTTCAAGATATGGCTACATATCGTATGTGTGGTGTACACTACATCACGTAACCGTTACTTTGACTGGGCAGGAATCAATTCTAAGTGATAAAAGCAGCCAAGTGACATCAGTACATTAGTGACCATGAGCTCGCAGCGCGGCAACGTCAAGAAGCGCGCGCCCAAGCACCAGAACTCGTTCGCGTTCAAGCACAACCCTAAGTCCAAGAAGACGGAGCGCATCCTGTCCATGCCCATTTGTGGACTGTGCGAGAAGTGCTACAACCAAATCGAGTGGCGCAAGAAGTACCGCAAGTACAAGCCGCTCTCACAGCCAGGCTCGTGGTACGGTACAATCTCAATTGTAGATCTTTATACTAAATGAATGCAGTAAGAAGTGCTGACTGTCAATTGTTTTCTGCTCTACAGCATCTACTGCCATCAGAAGACGGTGACATCAGCCTATCACGCCTCCTGTGACCCCTGTGCTAAGGTAAACGCATCAATTCTAACCAGTTCAAAGTCGCGCTCTTTTAAGCTGACTCTGTCGGTCTTTTTCTTTGCAGGAGCGAGATGTTTGCGCCAAGTGCTGCCAGTCCAAGGAGATCATTGCGAGGTGCGTTGGTGCTCCCTGTTGCAGGTAGACTAAAAAGCTGCCAGTCCAAGGAGATCATTGCGAGGTGCGTTGGTGCTCCCTGTTGCAGGTAGACTAAAACCTTGTATCTAAACTATATTACTCTGTTTTGTATTCGGTTATTGCAGTGCGCAAGAACTTCTGGCGGAGCACGAGCAGAAAGAGCGCGACTTTGAAAATCGGTTATTGCAGTGCGCAAGAACTTCTGGCGGAGCACGAGCAGAAAGAGCGCGACTTTGAAAACACCATCGAGCACATGCGCGAGCGCGACCGCCGCGCCTATTTGCGCAAATTGGAGAAAGAGAAAGACGCCATCACCAATGGACAAGCTGCTGCTAGTGAGAATAATGGCTACGAGTCCATTGAGGAAGACGAAGACATGCAGTAGGTCTCTTAGTGCCTGGACATGTTTTTAGCCAATCAGATGTTGTAATTACTTTTTTTTCAACCAAAACTCAAGTCTTGATGGTCTCCCAGGCGACGCAGGATGACTGGAACCACTGGTGGAATGAAACCCGGAGCGGCAACATCAGCACCTATGTGTCTGTCGTGCTCTTCTTCCTCTCCACGGTACTGGCCAACCCCATCGCGCGCTGTCTTTTCTGGGTGTTGCGCAAATTTATCCCTAAAAAATGGATGTACGACGTCCAATTTCATACAAAGAAGACTATTTTATAGTCTTATTTGCTCCTTCATCTTTAATATATCACTATTTTTGTGTTGCTCAATGTCCATGTAGCTGGCCCGATGAAGCGCGACGGATGATGATGTGGCAGACGTCGCTCGTGTGTCGCGTGGGGCTTTTGTGGATCGCCGTCGCCGTGTCTCGCCTCTCGCTGCTGCTGTACGAGTGGCCAGCGTGGATCTTCGGCGTATGTTTCATCATCTGGATGGACGCAGGCGGCAACGTTTTGCGCGAAGTGATTGTACGTAAAGGCGTTGTGGGCTACAAGAAAGACGAGAAAGCCGGCCGCATGACGCTGCTATACGAAGGTTCGACGCTGGCCAAACTGCTGCTGCTCGTACTGATTGTCTACACGTACTATGTGGCTCCTCGTATTGAAGATTCCAGCGAGTTGCGACTGCTCTTCTCGGTCGGGTTCTTCGTGTCTATTGCACTAGCTGCACTGCCACTGGTACAAAAGTGAAGTTTTTGTTGTATTTTTGTGACTTTCGTATTAAATTTTGTGACTTTCTTATTAATTTTGGTGTATTTTTTGCAGCTACGCAATGTTATGGGGGCCCACTATATGTTCCTGGCGAATATGCTGCATCTAAACTCACGGATCTATTTGCATGGGTCAAGGAAGGGCAATATTTGTGATGCTCCACTGGGTTTCATTGTATTAGCGTCTCCTGATAACACAAAAACATTCATTCCGGCAGGTGGCACAGTCAGTAATACAACTGAAGTGTTTCACAAATTTCTCTGGCCTCTTCGCCTCGATGTTCGACTACCAGCAGATTTATCAACCAAAAGAGTGCGAGAGTTTGTACAAGACATGGATCAGTTGCTCTTCTGGGATCCTATCGTTGTAATTGGAGCAGATGGAACTGCTTCTCTGGATGCTGAAGGAACTTCTTCGTTCCTGGACGCGTCGACTCCACGAGAAAGTTTTAGTGTTCGTGGATTTACCAACGCTGGAGCTTCCGAGATGGCTACAAAATTGTTGTTTGATGAGAACCGTCAAGAAGAGGAACGAATCATACAGCGAGCAAGAGGCAACGAAGGATTCGTGGCGTTGGAGCCGAATAAACGCTGGATCATCCAGTTTCGAACTTTCGTGCAAGCTACACAGAAAACACACTTTCGTCAAACACGCGCTGCGGTACGTTGTGATGTTCTTCCCACTATTCTCACAAACTTGACCTCTTATACTTGGGTTCATTTGTACGCAGTACATTGAGGCCATCACGAAGCTGATGGAGAAACAAGGAACATCCTTCGGAGCGCGAGCTGCCGT
This sequence comes from Phytophthora brassicae, assembly GCA_024679045.1. NCBI lineage: Eukaryota > Oomycota > Peronosporomycetes > Peronosporales > Peronosporaceae > Phytophthora > Phytophthora brassicae. The sequence continues at coordinate 13,761 of JAIKVB010000909.1, forward strand.
CACTGAATCCCAATCTGACGATATGAATTGATCAGGAGAAGACAGAGTGTTATGCTTATCCGGCAACACTCAGTCGACTATCTTTCTGTTTTTCTCGAACTTGATCCAATCGCATGCTGACCTCAATTGTCGACATGTATAGTGCAAGGTCGCCGTCGTCGGGCAAAACTTGGAGTAAATCTTCAGGGCTAAGTGTCAAGCACACGTGATTGAGAATGCTTTCCAGAATTACTTTTTTATCATTGGACGTCACGTTTTCCGCCTAAACGAAGTAGAAATGTAAGAACAGCAAGCAGAACATGAAAAAACGAAGGTGAGAACGTACCCCTGCTGCAGTATCTGAAATGGACGAGAGCGTGCTGATCAGAAAGCGCCACTCGTCAAGAGTGACGCAAAAGCTCTTGCCGTACGGGAGAAACAAGTGAATGAAGAGACGAGAGCGTGCTGATTAAAAAGCGCCACTCGTCAAGAGTGACGCAAAAGCTCTTGCCGTACGGGAGAAACAAGTGAATGAAGTCGGCACGTTTCCCAATGAGACTCAATCCGTCCACCGTCCTGTTACAAGTAAATCAACACTTGGTAAGTGCAAAAACACAAGAAATTCACACTGGATCAGTAAACCTACATACCTGGACACACGCGGCAACGTCAATAAGACGACAAGTGCAGCTAAATCGTTCTCCAAACGCCAGGATCCTACAAGAAGCTCGTCCTCTGTGGATTCGCTCACTTCGTATGTTGACAAGACATCATGAGGACGAATTAAGTCCTTTTCATGCAGAAGACCGAGTGCTTGGTAGACCAGAAACCCCAGTGTTCTTCTCAATCTAGGCGAATGTGGGAGACAGCGTGAATTCACGTACTCTTGCACCCAAGCTGGAATCAAATGGGTAGCTGATTCCGAGATCAGTGGCTCGAATAGATCGCACACCGTCGCTTCCAAGCGTTCATCGTCATGACTCTTGGCACCGTGAAAGCAAGAGCTCAGTTTGACACACAAGCGCGTCAACTCGGCTGCCACCGCTGCCTTCGCATTCTGCAGATCTTCTTCATCGTCTTGTATTTTCTCCTTCTCTGCCAACTTTTCAAGCGCAGGAAACATCTCAAGCACAAACACTAAGAAACGCAGTACAAGCGCTTGATCAGGAACAAAACCCACAGCTGCTGACTGCGACGATAACGTTGAATCGGTCATAGCAATTCTCGTTGCGGACGGTGCAGCGGCGTCACCGATCGCATTCAAGCAGAAGCGTAATGTCGACTTGATCGTTTCTTGACGTCCAATGGCGTTGTTAAAAATCCGCTCCAGGATGTCCATGTACTTTGCCGGAGCATTTTCAACAAGCGCCTTGGTTAATTTCGAGCTGGAAAAGCGTCTACCAACTCCAGACACACGCTTCTTGTCTTCTGTTAGCACAACCTCTTGAACAAGCAGATCTGGGTGTGTCACGGTTAAGTGCACCAGCGCATCGACGTGGTGCCGTAATAAATCGTCAACGAGAGCAAGCATTGACGCGTACGAGCATTGGTCCGCAAAACCCTCAGTTGAAGTGCCAAGAGCATCCCAAGCTTCCGTTGAAAAGGCCGCAGCTCGCAGTACTAGAACAAGTCTTGCAATTTGAACGAGAACGCTGTGGCTGGTGGACTCGTCGAGCTTCTCGAGCGCAAAAGCAATATCTTCTAACGTCCATTTCAAAGACGAGTCGACAATCAACCGAGAGTCGAGCTTCTCGAGCGCAAAATCGATATCTTCTAACGTCCATTTCAAAGACGAGTCGACAATCAACCGAGAAAGCTGTTCCGGGAAGTATTTGCCATAGTGGAGAAGCACAATCCTCGTGAACTTTGGATCGCCTGGATTGGTGTCTTGGGTCGCTTGGGGAGCACAAATATCTGCGAGTGCTGCGGAAGGTGGGAACACGAAGGCTTCTAAGTACTTCCCCGTCGCTTCCATCACCTCTTTTCGATCTACAGCGCCGATAATATCTTGAAGTCGGTGCATCACATCAATGGAGGGCACATTGGACGCCACAAACAACAGTGCCGCACGCTCCAAGTTCCGGTGATGCTCCGACATGAAGACGGCCGCCAAATCTGCCGCACATTCCCTAGCTAGCCGATCATACAACTTCGTCTCGAGCTCAAGAGCCAACCTCTCTTTTCGGTCCGATATTGAAGCTGCAACTTCGATTCGAATGGCTTCATTGCTGATAGCAAGACGAAGTAAATCAAACCCCACGTCAGCACGATAACGATAGAGCGAAAAGAGACTCAGCAGCAAGTCGATCTGGAACGGCTTCATGTCCCCATCGGTAAATAAAACACCTTGACGCACGTAGGAGAAGATGAGAGACGGTGGACTTTGCTGGAAGATCATGATACTGCGCTGAGACGGGTCTTCTTCGAACTCAAAAGGAGGTCTCAATTCAAACTCTGCCTCTGGGAGCCGCTCGGCTGCTGCCAAGCTCGTCAAATGGACGAGTTCTTGCGGCCGACGATAGGCAAGAGAGTCCACTTGAGGTAGCAGGATCACGTACGAGTCAAGTGCTGCAAGCTGCGATACTGGATAGGGAATTGGCTGTGTGCAGAGAAGCTGTGGCTGCGAAGGCTGCGGTATAAGCGACTTACTCAGAGCACGACTTGCTGCCACATAGTGACATGGACTCCAGATGGACCACACTTGCAAACCTGACAGCGTAGCTACGAACAAGAAGGAACTGTTGGCTGTGATACTTGTGACGGCAGAGGAGAACTGGTAATGCATCACAACCCGACCCGATTCTGAGGAGCCGTCAGCTTCGTCTTCATCGTCATTTGCAACACTTGTAAACGAGTCTCGACTCTGTCCGACCATAACTTTGCCCACCTTAATAGGTTTGTGCATCCCTCTCGATCGCGTTCGCTCTCCTTTACCCAGAACTTTCTTCGACATTTTTTTCCTAGTTGAATCGACTTCTTCCGACAGAAAATAATAGAGAAAAGCGTGCTTCTCCGTAGCTACAAGTAGACGCGTGTAGCTCCTCGTTTCAACACAAACGCGGTTGTCAATCGTCTCAGGTAAGAACTTGAGCGACGAAATACTGTGGTTTGGCGGCAAGTAGCGTTGTAGCAACACACTCACGTCGTTCTCCCCGATAAAGTACGACATGGCTTGATTCGTGCGGATATCTTGGCTCTTGACGAGACCTGCGAGGTTCCACACTTCCTGTTGCGCTTCATTACGTCCAAGTATCATGGGGATCTGCTCCTGCTCGTCAAAGATCCGTCGTTCATCCTGTTCCCGTCTTGTATCAACTTCCATCGTGCTGTACGCTGAGCACGACACAGGAACTTCCACGAACGCATCCAAGTCCTCCAGATTAGTGACTGTGACACAATGGGACGAGTCTTGAGGTACTGTGTGTTCTTCTTCCTGTTGATTGCTCCAATCCCCCATTTTATCCAAGCTAGCATCCAATTTAGACGTCTCTTTTACATCGTTCGAGCTTCTCACATGGATCTCCATGACGCGCAGCTCCGTCTGAGAGGCAAAAGCCACATAGAAGCCGTGTATTGCCACGTACTCGACCTGCATGAAGGCGTGACGTTGTGTCATGTCCACTTTAAGCTCCATGACGTGCTCAAAGAAGCCGCGACTACACTGCCAGATGTTGAGCACTGTACCCATTGCCACTATGACGCGTCCCGTGAAGCTGCAGACGGCTACACAGTCTGCTTTTCGCTTGGACGACGGACTCTCTAGTACTCCTAGAGGCAAAGTGTAGCCACGCACCATCTTCTTCTCTCGCCAGTCGTGGTATACGCACAGAAACGTCTCCGCGTCTTCATCATCGTCGTCATCTCCTTTTACGTCGCTCTCTAGCGTCACTAAACTGTCCGAGAAGCTCGTGTAGTGCAAAGTATACACGCGGCTGTGGATCGCGGCGAACTCGTGCAGCAGCGCCGAGCACGAAGCCGCGTACACGCGGATGACGCCCTCACGTCCGCTGGAAACGGCAAACGTTCCGTCGGCTGTAGTGCGAGAGGCGCTGGCGAGT
>JAIKVB010000910.1:0-17796 GCA_024679045.1 Phytophthora brassicae
AGTTTCTGTTCCAGAGGTGTCCCGTCCATTTCGGCGTTAAGATGCAGTATGCAGTCCCCACTATTAATAGCCAATTTGGACGCCGACATGCAGGTTAGATGCTACTTTAGCACGACTTTGAACGTCGCCTACCTATTTTCTCCTGTGTCACGTTGTAAAAGTATACAAACCTCAAGTCTAATTACATTGCATATTCAGTTTATATGTTCCACGCGATTCCGGGTCTGGAGGGGTTAAAAGCGAAATTAATTTCGCTTTTTAATTAACTTTGGTTTGGACTGATTGCTCTTAACTCTTAGAGTTGTATACTATACTTTAGGGAGGTGGCTCGCGAAAGGGTTAAAGTGGCGGAAGACTGGCTGGTTACCTTTAGTGTACCAGCTATATTAGACAGTAACAAACAATAGAAGACACGTTACGAGTCGACCACGACCACAAACAAGTTCTGAGTGCAGCAAGGTGTAATATAAACGGTAAGCTCTAGACGGAAGAAGAAGAAAAAGTAGGTATAGTTACGAAATTTGTAGTGACCCTACGATCCTACACTAAATTTTGTGCAGTCTCGCCACAGCGGCCATTTGAAAGTTTCGAGTCCAGAGAACAAATCTAGACTCACGAGATAAATACCCTCCATTACTGCGCTACATGGTCCGAGTGAGCCAAGCGCAAATTTGTCAAGCTGAACCTTCACCGTTTCCTCTAGGCGGAGAGTAGTCACGTAAAAATCTCAATCGTAGGGCTGGAACGCGATTTAAATCCTCAAATGGAGACGAGCACTGCTCAATATCCCACCAACTTATCATAAATAGTGACTTCTGCTAAGCAGTCTCGTTTGGTGAAGCTTTCAGTTCGGCACTTAGCCGTTGTATTTCCCTGTTTACTTTGTCAAAGCCTCAATAAATCAATAAATTGAACTATTAATATCTCTTCTCACAACATTAGCACTACGTGGCGTACTCTCGAGTCATTACGCACGTCCTGTGGTAATTAGACTTGGCGTGGTTAGTATATAACCGTTTGTTTACCCTATCGAAAAGAAAACGAATGAGTCACACAAAATAGTTGGGGTCAGAACTGTGCGACATACGTTGGAAAATGAACGTATCGAACGTGACGTTTGCATGGTACAACGCGTGCTTTTTCCTCTGATTCTCACACTCTCTGCACTCAAAATCGTAGCGAACAGTGCATGCGAAATGGTTGTGAACCAACTCCAATATTTATTGCCCACCACCCAACAGAGGAGGTCTGTCCTACTTGCGTTCTTCAACTCACATCATTCGTCCATACAACAAAGGCCAACTCCTCAGCGTTTCAACTTTACTGCAGTACAGTACACGTATCTTATTGTAGTCGGCAGCAGAAAAGTCGATGCACCTAGTGTGAATAGTACACTGCCTGAGCCCGTCAAGTTGCCAGTCTTCCATACTGTACCATCGTAGCAAAAGTGGCTGTAAGGGTGGCGAAAAGTCCGGCTTGGGTTCAGCTAGCTCAACGCAACGCAAACTCAAGTCTAAGATCGTTTCCTTCGTCATTCTGCCTTTTACCTTCTGCTACACACAACGAACGCAATGACCAAACACGAAGTAATGGAAGGAGAACGTGAGACTAAGCGCGTTAAGCTCATGGACACGATGACTATCAACACTAACAGCGTTCCCATCCAAAGACGACTTCGTAAAATGAGTGAGAACTTCCAACCTTCCAGCTTCAGTTTCGTGGTTCAAGCACGACTACTTTGTGTTGGTATGTCGGTGGTCTATCGGGTGTCGCTCTCATTGACGATCACCAGCACTTGCACGTCAGGAACGACGAACGGCTCGACGATATCAAGTGACGGCCACACGGCGTGGGTTATTGCCATGAGCCAGACAAAATTCCGCGGCTTTTACGCCCAAGTGAACACCATCCTACATCACCCGATGGTGGCTCAACACCTCACTCCTATAGAAACCCAGGAGCTTGTAGGTGGATGGAAACCTTTCGAGGTATTTCTACGAATCCTCACGGAAATTTTCCACAAGTACCAACACTTACAGTACGCCGCCTTTTCTATCCAAGCAAATGTCGATACTATGAACGGTAGTAAAAGCGAACTGGAAGGATTCCTTTCAGCTTGTTGGAGAGCATTGGAAGTCATCATTCCGGCGCTTGTGGTGGGGCCTTATCTACCTGCTCCACTGGGTCGAGAAGTGGTGTGTATCTACTTATTGATGCGCGATTTCCTAGCACTCCCAGAGACTGTTTTGGACGCGAATTGTACGTACGCAAACGCCATCCTCAGCTTAGAAGACGTCGAAGATTTACTACCTACGCACTCGGAACATTCGTGTAGTATTTGTCTCGAGTCATTAGTTTCAGGTGATACGAAAGGCTTTAACCACCCAGAAAGCGATCAAGACAACGTTAGTACCAGTACTAGGGAGGATGAAGCAGCGTTAACTGATGGAGACGCTGTGAGTGCCAATTACTCGGTCAAGTTACCGTGTGCTCACGTTTACCATGAAAACTGCATCATGTCGTGGCTGCGGCATAATCCAAGCTGTCCAGAGTGTCGCGCTGCTGTCGGTGCCAACTCGTAGGAAGCTGTTTGTATCGAAGATAATACCAATAAAGGAAACATTTAACAACTAAAACGGAGATTTTAGTCACCACGTAAAAAAACTCTAGTTCCAGATTCTGACAGTTAAAAAATACGGAGCCATAAAACAAGTTATTTTTTGTAAAAGAACTTGCCGGTAGGGTACATTTACATTGTAATGGTGCTCCGAGTAAGAAAAGACCAACATGGATACTATAAAAAATAAATAAAATATGATTTCTATTAGCTAAACGCGTGGTCGCTCTCAAACTCCGAGAAGGATTTAAACCTCTGCTTTGTAAACCTGCAACGACTGCCTTCAATTTACATTGTTAATACTGATGTGGTTTAGCAACCTATCTGCTTCTTCGATCTTCTTGTAATTCTCCTGGTGAGAGAAAAACAAACTCAAATAAACTGCAAAGATGCTTTCCACCAAGGGTTAATAGCCAGTCAATTGTGTTTGGTTGTCTTCTGTCGTTGAGGCGTTGCGCTGTTAAATCGTATCTCGGGACTGTCCACCCCACTGGAAACGAACCACCAGGTCGTCGCTGCCGTCATTGGACAGGTAACTCTCGCATGTATCGGACGTGCGCTTCATCGACGATGCTGCTGATAGATGGAAGCGAACGTTTAGCAGGTCCCGTGCGTGGCGTTTTGGAAAATAGCTGCTCGCTTAACGTAAATTTTAAGTCAGATGCTGACTCGACGAATTTGTAACGTAACCATGTAGCCATGTTGTGATACAATTTGCGGGACCGTAGGTACAAATTATTAATAGCTCTCACTTTGCACAGCGCCTGGTAATTTGGAAACCTGTACCCAATCTGTACCCTCCAATTAAGCTAAATCCCCCACTTTCACCCTCTTCCAGAGAAAATCATCACCAACTAATAAATCCACCTGTAAATCTCAGGTATCATTCCAAGTTTTCGCTTGTAAAATACACCAAGCAGTAAAACCACGGACCAAAATCCGTTTCAGAACGCTACTCGAAGGTTCTGTCCTCTATCGAGTCAGAATTGATCTCTCCTCTGCCATAATTACCGGTATCCGCCTTTCACTTTCCAGCGATTTACGCAGTAATTTGTAAGTTTTAGTCACTAATCAATCGGCGAGTTAGTAACACGTTCTGTAATACATACTAGACATGTTACGCTATTTCGTGTATCTGTGGTGTACCTCGCTTCAGCTTCACAACCACTCTGGAATTTGCGCAAAGAAGCAGAGACGCAGAGAAGAAATGGCGTCGGAGCTGCCGTTCCCGCTGTACACGGGTTTCTTCCCGCAAATGGTGCTCACGGTAGACGAGCTTATGCACTACCGTCGACTCGGCAAGGAGCGTGTTGCGCAACTGGTGCGAATAATCGACGACGCTGACTGCATCTACCGCTGGACGGACATTAAAGCGCGCAATGGCCGTGGGGTGCAAAAAGCACATTTTCTCGACATTCAACCGACACAAGTGGCGCAAAAACCTTCCATACTTTATAAATGCAGTGTTCACCTCGTGGACGTACAAGTGGACGAGATTTTGCGCGCTATCGCAAATCCCAGAACGCGCGACGCGCGACGCGCCATGAATTTCTTGCATGGCGCTGAATTGCGCGATACCCAAACGCTGCTGACGTTCCCTTCGTCTGCAGACCATAAGAAACCCAGTTATTCATACCGAACGATTAAGTGGAGTTTATTCAAGGCTCAGCGACGTGAAGGACAGAAAAGTATTGATTTTTGCTACTTGGAATACGCTGGCAAGAAGAAATTGCAATCTGGTGCTAATAGTGTGGTAGGCTTTTGTATCCAAGAGTCTATTGCCAGAGACCGACAAGTCCCGACACTGGAGCGATACGATATTTTGCGCGGCCAAGTGATACGAACCGGTATTCTCATTACCAAAACCCACCAATCGAATATTCTTAAAGTGACTGCAATGGCGCAAATTGATGGCACCATTGTGCAAAACGTGCGCACAACTATGGAGGAGATTATGGTCGACTATGTCGCTACTGTCCACCGTGTAAAAGGGTTATTGGAGCGTCAGAGAATGGGGAGACTGCAATATCTGGACGAATGGGATTGGGTCGCCACTAAAGAGCGCAAAGCGTGTGCCGTGTGCTTACGCGGGTTTTATTTCCACCGCAAACATCATTGCGCAACATGTGGCGAAGTAGTGTGTTCGATTTGCGCTCCGTTGCGCGATTTGGACGAACCTCTCAATTCGCATACTCGTAGTTTGCGTGTCTGTTCCGTTTGTATGGCACAGGCAGGAAGTCAACGTCATAACAGCTTCTTGTCTGGAGAAACGGAGAGCGAAGACGAAATCCTCACAACAAATATTGGGACAGAGACGTACGTCACTCATTTACGGTATCCGAAACATCGCGGGTTACGGAGAGAAGAACCACGTGCAAATTCGGTGCACTCGCCATTACCGCCGTTTCGTCAAGAGCGCAATTTGTTGCGGAAATCGGAAGCTTCAGTCTCATCCATCGAGTCTTCGCAGTCCAAGAAAGAAAGTTTGGAGAAACTGGTGCACCATGTTCGCCAGATTCGCGATACACTTAATCTCGCTATTTCAGAAGCAGAAGAAGAGGAAGAAAGACACAGTTTCATGCTTGAAAACGGTCTGGGAGACCCCGAAGCGGGGGCAGAACGATACGATGAGATTTACGACCGAATCATGAAAATCCGAGAGACTTTAGACGTTTCTAGCGTGGAGTTTGACGCCGTTTTGGACTCGGTAGGGCGGAATGAGCCTATACGTTCGTCAGAGGTAACTTCAGCTCAACGAGAGAGTGAATTAGCCTTTAATTACAGTGAAGACGCGGACAGTGAATTGGAGAGTGAAAGCGTCGAGTTTCTCTCGTCCCGTTCGTCGTTATTATCGGCTTCGGTTCAGTCTTTGGAGCATCAAGAAGCGGGTGAAATACTGGCGTTATCTACGCGAGAAGAAGCTGTTGCACTGGAAGAAGCTTTAAAATGGGTCCATCAAGCGGCACCAAGTGCCAATTTCCAGTCTTTCGATCAAATTGAACCGGAACCAGCACCTTCCGTTCTAAGTGTCAGTAAAAACCGAGGAATTGAACGACTTGCGCAAAAAATTGGCCGTCTTCAGCAACGTCTTGAAGCTTCACAACGTGAATCCGAAGCTGTTCATGTACCAATTGTATTGGAACATACCGAAGAGTCTCAAGAGCGTTCTCCAAGTCATTATTCACCAGTTTTAGTACCAGCTTTGAAGCAGTCTCGAGACTCGTCAAAGGAGAAACACGTGGCTATTGCAACTCCGTCTTCTGAACCTTCTCGTGCTCCTCCTGATCTCGTTGCAAGTCTTCGTGGTGTCATGAATTCAAGTGAATTGACACACGCTCCTCGTCGACGGATTCCAAGTCTTGAACCATCCAAACCGTCCAACAATACACGACGAGCGCCACCTCCTCCACCGCCAAGTGTAAAACCTCCTGTTTTCCCGTCTTTAAGCTCCCGAGCCACAGTTTCTTCAGCTTTAACTCCTCTACAAGGTACAACAATCTACGTTTACGATCCAGAAGAACAAGTTGACCAAATTGTGGATGGAAAAGACGAAAAGGAGGAAGATTTGTCTTCTTCGGATGAAGAAAGAGAAGAAACAATGACACCAGCTTTACCTCTTGTATCAACAGTAAAAACAAGAGATGAGAGTGGTGAATTACGGCAACTGATGGAAGGATTAGCCAAAACTCCGCTACGTAGTCGCTGTTCGAGTGGCCAATCGACTGGAGCGCCACCGACCGAGAAAGTGGACTTTTAACTTGTTTTAACGTGTGTTTTAGCGTAAATATATGGTTTTAACTTGTGTTTTAGCGTAAAGAAATGATTTTAACTGGTAAAACTTAGGTTACTCAAGATTACTGTTAGTCGATCTTCGCTTTGCGCAAAATTGCGTAACATTACCGGTATTCCTTCAACTAAAAGACTGCAACTTTTGCATATCTTTGCCGTTCCGTCTTCAGTCGCCATTGTCCATCGTCACTGTCGTACCGCACTCTTCCACGTGTAAAACAATTGCACTATAAAAACTCCTTCTCTACGTTAAACTTCAAGCTTTTTTTCATCGAGTAGAATGCCAACCAAATAAATGGCTACATCGCTTTTGCGCAAAAAGGCAATTAACGTCAACCGTGTCGCAGCTTTTTGTGTTGTTTTGTAAAATCTCCATGGCGGTTTTTGCACCCTTTCCGTTTTTCGACCAATCGCTTTCCGCTTCCCACAATTGCACGACAAATGGCTCCTTGCCAGAAGACGCAGCGGGCCAAACGCCAGACATTATCAACGCGTTCACTCTGCGATTCCTCTGCGATCCGACTCAAGCGCTTCTTCCCCTTTTCAACCAGACCAAAAAGACACCAATTTGCGCAAAAACGTACACCTAACCCATCATTCGCAAATGTTGGAGTTCCCTTTGCACGACGGTTTTTTCCCGCAAATTGCGCTAAGCCGCGAAGAAGTCAAATACTACAAACGACTGGGTAGAGAACGCTTAGCGCAATTAATTCGCATCATCGAAGACGCCGATTGCGCGTACAAATGGACAAGTGCACTACCCTCCGCAAGTCGTTCGCGACTTCGTCTCGAGACCAAAGACGTCGTCACATGTCAGCGCGCCAACTTCCTGGATTTTCATCCGTCTAGCAAATCCATCCACGCGTCAACACTGCTAAAAGCGAGCGTGCAACTCTCCGATACGCGTGTGGACGAAATTTTGCGCGCCATTGCAAAACTCAAGACAAAAGATGTGCGCAAACTTTTGCGCAAATTACACGGCGACGGGTTCGTAGACGGTCGTACACTCTTCACGTTCCCGCAAAATGTTGCGCAAACCCGTTCGTCTTCGTATCGCGCAATTAAATGGCACGCGGTTAAAACCCAACGACGAAGCGAAGAGCAAAAAACCCTGGATTTTTGCTATTTGGAGTACGCTGGACGTAAAAAACCCCATCCTGGGTCCAATGTCGTGGGTTTTTGTATCCAAGAATCGATTTCAAGAGACCGTGAAGTACCCACTTTAGAGAACTTTGGTGTGGCACGTGGCTACCTTTTGCGTATGGGGATTATTGTGTCCAAGACGCATCAACCCAATACATTCCGTGTGACATCCATTTGTCAAATTGATGGCGATTTAAACCCACTTGTTCGGGGGGTTTTCGAACAAATCATGCAAAAAACGATCTGCGCAGTGGCTAAAATCCCTAGTCTTGTCATCCGACAACGTGTGAGCAGTTTGCGTTTCGTAGAGCAATGGCAATGGGTCCCTAATTCAGACCGTAAAGCGTGTGCAGTCTGTTTACGTGGCTTTTACTTTCGTCGCAAACATCATTGTCGGACATGTGGCGAAGTAGTTTGTTCGTCTTGCGCGCAATTGCGTGAACTAGAAGAACCCATTTTTGATATCACTCATTTGCGTGTCTGTTCGGCTTGCATGACGACGGCAGGTGCGCAAAACCAGCTTTGCGTCACGAATCCACACGAAGACTTGGCGTCTTCGACTTCGAATGAGACTGAGTCTTATATTCGAGGGTTACGAAGTCCCCACCATAATTCGTATGAAGATATGGTCTTTCAAATGAGGGAAGCACACGATCGGAACCGACAGAGTGATTTAAGCATGGAATTACTGGAAAGTGAGCTAAAACCAGCCTTAAAACGTCAACCCAGTGCGCAAATGCTAGCTTTAACGGATGTCGTGACCAAGATTCGAGATGTGCGAGATACAATTAATTTTACCATGTCGGACGAGTATCAAAAGAGTGACAGGACGGACGAGTTTAATGACATGTACAGTGAAATTACGAGTATCCGACAAGCATTAGAGAGTTCGGTCTCGAACTTTGATGCAGCGTTAGCAAATGCTACAAATGTTGCACCAGCCATGTATTATACTGGACTAAGTGATCGTAGTCACGATTCGATGCGAAATGGGTTCAAAGACGATGAAATGACACCGGAACAGTTTCAATCGGTGGCGAAAATCACGTTTGCGGCTGCAAAAGCCACAAAACAAGCGGGACAAGCGTTTCTATCGACGTTTTCGGATACTGGAGGACCGTTTTTAAAGCAGGAAGACGAAGTTTCCGTCACTTCAGCGTCCATTGCGAGTTATCCGACGATTTATGACAGTGAAGACAGTACCGGACACAGTCCGGACCCGTATTCCGCTTCGAATTATGATAAGATTATGGCTACATATCAACCAGAAGAAGACGATGAGAAGGTGACGATTTCTGTACGTCGAGCGACGGAAATTACGCAATTGGAGAAGAAAATCCGAGATTTACAACGGAGTTTGGATGATGCACAACGTAAACTATCAGTTATTGACAGTGACGAGCCCGAACCAGAACGGCAACGGCTTGAAGCAGTACAACAACACTCAGCTCAAGTGGAAATTGAAAGTGTGTTTGAGATTTTTGGAAAACGTGGAGAAGAAAATGCGGTGATTCTTCAAGATAGAACGTCGTCCGTGTCTTCTGGACCTCGAGCAATGTCGTTACCTTCGGATACGATTGAAGTGAATAGATTAACGACTCAAGATCTGGTATCCGAGTTACGTGGAGTGATGGCGTCCAGTGAAACTTCTATTCGATCAAATGGGTCACGAAAATCAACACCAAGATCGTCTTCTCCCGCGCCTAAGAGTTCAGTACCAGCCTTACCACCACTTGCTTCGAAAGAGAAGAGTTTTAATGATGTGGTTGACACTAAGAAAGGATCAGTTCCGGTGACTGAGGAATTTTACTTACAAGGTTTAGGAGCTACTGGAAGTACGAAATTTGGGGATGATGACGATGTTTCGTCTTCTGATGAAGAAAGTTACGACGATTCGTCGGATAATTTATCGCTACTTAGTAGTGAAGATTTTCACGAACCACAGTTCAAAAAGTATCATTCACCTGATGCTTTCTATGTAGAAGAAGATTTGAGTGCTTTACTGAAGAAACGAAAAGCTACTGGAGTTGACACTTCTTCGTCATTTAACCCCACGTCCTCTCCAGCTCCTGTAGGGAAAGATGAACGGGATGAACTACGAGAATTAATGGCTGGACTTGTACGTCGTCGGAGTGCGTCATTGCCGTTCCAGTCCAGTCAAATGGGAGGAGTTTCGTCTGGAGAACCACAAGATTATGAGAAACCGTCGTGGAGTGATGACGCGCCTGATCGTGTACCAACGGTACATCAGATTGAACAAGTGGTACAGGAGATCCGAAATTGTCTTGCTAGTTGTCGATGTGAATGTCCTTCCGATATAGAACGAAGTCGTAAACTGACGTCTATTTTCAAGGTACTTGGCTCACTACATCGTGAAGGGGTACGTTCCAAGTTTCGTACATTACAACATGATGATATTCGGTACTCCAAGATGCTGGAAGCGACTCCTAGTATCATTAAACTACTGAAACTTGCGGGGTACGTTTCTCTCCAACAGAAACTTACCATGCGACGAGTGGATCAAGACTATCTCGCTCTGTTTCTAAGGGAATTAGACCAAGAACTTCACTCTTCAAGCAACAATTAAAGACTAAATACTAGATTTTGAAGACTACCATACAACTAAAGCAGTTAATTACCGTGATAATAAAATACGTCTGCAAAAGTTAGAAAAAAATACTCGTTTTTTATCTGACGTAGGTATATCTTACCATACCGGTATTCTTTCAATTAAAACCGGTATAAGGTTACAAAATCCAGGGGTATTGGGGTACGTTGTACCCAGGGGTACATATTGCTAAAACTGGTTGGTTGGCTCTCACTGTGTAACTTGCTGTCTTGGAAGCTCTCATGGTGTTCAAGAAAGGTGGTGGGAAGAAGGTTTCGACCAAGAAAGCTCCTGCTAAACAGAAACATGGTTTCGTTCGTGCTAGTAGTTCACGTGGTGCCAACCCGTTCGACGTCCGCAGTAACGCTAGTAAACACAAACACGAAGTGATTGGACGTCGTGTGAAAGGTGCTGGGCGTAACGTGGGCGCTGCACGAGCTGAAGCGGAACGTAAACGACGTAAAACGTTAGGCGAAGAGTTCAAAGCTCGTAATCGCAGTAATGTGTTTAAAGACAAGCGACTGGGTGAACAAGACCCGACGCTTTCAATGGAAGACAAGATGATGGCGCGTTTCCAGACCGAACGGAAGCGCAAAATGCGCAACGCGTCAGCATTTGCACTTCATGATTCTGATTCGGAGCAAGAAGACGACGATGACGCGCTGTTTCTGACGCACCAAGGCTCTAAAATTACGGATGATGACTATGATCAACTCAATCTGGACGGTCCATTAGACATCGAAGACGACTCGGAAGAAGGACGCAAGATGGACAGACAGATTGTGGACACTTTACACTTTGGAGGAGGCAAAGGAGACACTCAGGTGGACACTAGTGATGGTAAGAGAAAGACCCATAAAGAAGTGATGCAAGAAGTCATGATGAAGGCGAAACTATTTAAAGCGGAACGGCAGAAGAATAAAACTTCCCAAGAAGATGCCACGGATATGCTGGATGAAGGGTTTTCGGACTTACGCGGATTATTGGAATTCCGTCCGACCCGTGCAAATGGCAAGGAAATTCGCCCAAAAGAAGAAATGGATGAGTTTGATAAATTGACGCGCGAATTTGCGTTTGAAGCGAAAGTGAAAGCGACTGAACGGCGAATTTCACCGGAAGAAGCAGCAGCGAAAGAACATGATCGATTGGTGGAATTGGAGAAGAAACGAGTGGCTCGAATGAATGGAGCAGATGTGGAGAGTGAGAGTGAAGAAGAAGGGAAACGAAAAGGAAAGAAGAAGAAGAAAGGGAAGAAGGACAAGAAGGAGAAGAAGATCATTATGCCACCTACAGATGATGATTTAACAGAGGAATATGCTGTTGAGGAGGATTATGCTGTTGAGGAGGATTTTACTGAAGAAAAGGAGGAAATTGAAGAAGAAGAGAGTGAAGAAGAAGAAGAAGAAGAAGAAGAAGAAGAAGTGAAGGAAGAAGAAGAAGAGAAGAGAGTTCAGGATGCTGAAGATGCCGCTGCTGAGCTTCCATTTGTCTTTATCTGTCCCGAATCTCCTGAAGAATTAGGAGTTTTGTTTACGAAACACGCTCGTAACTCACCGGAGAAACGTGGACTGATTTTAGAGCGTCTTGTCGCTTACTACAATCCGCGATTGAGTGTGGAGAACCAGAAGACAATGAAGCGTTTCTTTGCCGTCCTCGTGCGTCAATTCCTGCTCTTTGCAGCTCGTTACGCAAGTCACAAGCAAGATGTACGTCTTTTTCACTCCTTTTTACCTCTTTTTTACTCATATTTACTAACAATTTTTATTTTTGGTACAGCTTGATTCATTGGCTAAAACCATGTACACTTTAGCGCACCAAATGAGTGAAACAGCAGCAATTGTAGTGCGTCAAGTGCTTGTCCAGCTCTTCAAACGTCTGCACAAACGCGTGTCCACTTGTTCCTGGCCAACACTCGCTGAACTCTTGCTGTTTAAAGCGTTGACGTCCATTTTCCCGACTTCAGATTTACGTCACAACGTCGTTTCTCCTATGGAAACAATTCTGGGTGAGAGTTTGGCTCATGGTACCATCAATTCGTCTCAAGAAGCGACTCAAGCGCTGTTCACCGCGTCATTATCGCTTCATATGACGCGTTCCAAGCAACGATTTATGCCCGAACTTGTGGCTTTTTTGACGCGGATTCTTGGAGCATACGTGAACGAGAAGAGTGTTCATTGGCTACGTCGCGATGTTTTGGAATGGATTTCAGCCAATCAGACGAAAGAACCGAGGAAATTACCGGTTTTACCGTTAACGGAAACTTCGTGTGGCACTGGTGTGCAAATTTTCGGCTCTTTGCTGGTACTATTGGACATTTCCGCCACTCAGTACGCGTCCTTGCCATCATTTGATGAGCTTTTCTACCCGCTTTACTTGCTGCTTCATGCACTGGTAAAACAGCTTCAAGACGTGCAAATTTCAGCGTTAAACGCAGTGATTTCGCAGCTTCATAGTCGTTTGCAAACGTGCTGGAAGTTGCGGCGTCCGTTACGACTGCAAAGTTTTGCGCCAACGACGGTACCGACTTTTGCACCGCTTTTTGATGAGAATTACACGGTGCGGAAGGATAAAACGGCGCCCAAGGATACGGCGCAATTGAAACAACTGCAACGACAAGTGAAACGTGCGCGCAAAGGAGCAGCGCGTGAATTGCGCCGTGATGCTGAATTTATCCACCGTGAAAAGCAAAAAGAGGAAGAATCGAGACTTGCTGCAAAAGAAGACAAACAAAAGGAGATTCGACGCTGGCTGGAAGAGCAGAACGCGACGTTCAATCAACAAGTACGTAAAGGTGGAAACATGCTCAAGGGTGGAGGCTCTGCACGTGGTCCGGCCCCGCGTGCACGTGGACCCAAGAAGTAGACAGCACTGCAACAAGTCTGTGCAACTCAATAGATTTTGTCTTTTTCGATTTTTTTTGCGCCAAAGTTGGCGCGAAAAGTTTTGCACTAGATTTTTGCGGGAATGGAGAACAAGGTTTGCGTGTTAACATTCGTTTTTGCGCAAAAAGCTTCCTTTATTCGCGGTCCTTCTTGGGGATGCACTTCTTGGTGTATTGACGAGTAGGAGGCTGGGGGAGAACGTTCGCCAGACCGAGAAGGTGAGCCACACGGTCCGAAGGCTGCGCACCCACCGACATCCAGTAGCGAACACGTTGACTGTTTACGCGCAACTCTTTGACGCCATCACTAGCAGCGATCGGGTTGAACGTGCCGAGCTGCGCAAAATTATATATTATCCCGCAAAGCGCAAAAAATATATTAGCGGATATTTATTGCGCAAAAAAGAAAAAGAAAACGTACGATCTCGAGGTGCTTGCCGTCACGTGGAGCACGCGCATCTGCGGCCACAATACGATAGAAGGGCAGGTCTTTACGTCCCCAACGAGCCAAACGCAGTCTCACAACCATGATCGTTCTTGTGCTTAAGAAGTGAATGGCTTGGAGCGTTGGCCGAATAAAATGACGTCTTTTTAGCCAATGAGAGAACAGATGACACAAAGAGGGATATTTCTGACAAAAGAAGGAGACAGATAGAAAAAAGAATACGCGAAAGAAAGGTTATTTCATCCTTCTTGCAGCCATGTAATGGATTTTTGGTCTGTTGTATTACCAACTCACACACCGTCTGTGAATTTCATTGGTGTCTAATCAATGGCTTGATTCTTCAATCTTAGAAGTTGTCGTCTTAAAATTCGCTTCTTTCTCAATAAAAGCTTTGATTTTATCCAACAAGTCGTTCTTAATATCCTCCGGCACCGACGCTAATAATATAAAAACTCCAATTCAATAGAATATTCCAACAAAGAACACCCTTCATCAGTCATTTACCTCTTCCTTTCGGTGTAATTTCCTCAATCAAATCTTCCACAGTCACTTGGTCGATACCTTTATTCCGGATCACCTCTAAGTCCCAAAAATCTGTTAAAAAGTGTTGTAAAACCACAATTATTGCTGCTTATACCTTTACAATAAAGCTTCATCTCATCTCTCCAGCCACACTCAACCAGCTTAAGTCGCAGCAGTTCTTTAAGTCGCTCCTTCTCGCCGCTTTGGACCAATCGCTCGCTGATCCGCGTCTTCTGTCGTTCATCTTCTCGCTGGCGGTTGGCGTAAGTTCTTTGAGATACAAAACCACCAAAGGAAGGCAACGAAACGGTCAGCACAAGCTCACAACCACATCACATTGATACTGTAGATAGGCGGGCAAGTGCGATGCCGCGACGAGAGCGTAGGCAACGCAGCATACTCACTCTTCCATCCTCTCGAGCGGAGCTCCTCAATCTTGATGACCGTTTGGGCCAATCGTCGGGAACAACCGTTTTCATTGGCTGAAACTATCACAACACGACGAAAACCTTGTATAACACATAACTTGTTCTCGAGGCTACATATATAACACATAACGTGTTCTCGAGGCTACACATAGCATTCGTATCGCCAGTGCACCCTATCATCAAGCATATCTACGAAAAGGGGACGCTGGTCTGACTCGATGCGTTCGGACCAATTGCGTCACTCGTCTCTGCCCTTCGATCGTGGTGCCAGTCTACAAGCAAGCGTAAATTCTCGTCCGCTTGTTGTGCGCGACTCGAAGGCACTCAGCGTCGCGTCGTTTTCCCCCGTCGGAGTTGCTCACAGTCAACAAAGAGACTTTCATTCACCTGCCACTGTCACTTTTTGCTCAAAGAACAATGGAGCAGGCCCTACAGTTGCCGAGACTTCACCTGCCGACGTTCGCAGCGCAGCCCAAGTTCCTATCGCCCATCGCGCCACCTACAGTCCCTTTCCCCCCGCCTACATGGTACAGAACAGTCTTCCCCCTTCTCTCAAGAATTGTCCACTAAACTGGAATTTTGTGTTTTTGTCTTCTTATTTAGGTGCATGCATAACCCTCCACGGACTATTTCTCTGCTCGACGTCTACAAGGAACACGTGCTGATTGCCACTGTACGATGAAACCTGAATTTTTGCTGTACGATGAAATTGTTTGGTTGGTCGTACTGATAATGGACGATTTTGTTTACGTTGTGCAGCATACTGTGGACCAGAAAGCTTTTTACCTCATTGGACGAAATGCTGCCGTGTGTGATATTGTATTAAGTCATTGCTCTATCTCAAGACTGCATGCAACCATCGTCCATCATGAAAAAGGCGCCACGTATCTAGTGGACCTTGGATCCGCTCACGGAACGTACGTGGACGGGATACGATTGACAGCTTTACAGCCAACATTGGTCGTACATGGTGCAGTGTTGACATTCGGAGTATCCTCTCGGTCGTACACTTTTAAGGTACGCATTAACGTATTGTTATATTTAAATTGTTACTTCAAGACTAATTGATCTTATTTGTGTGTGTGTTTTTTAGGCGTTTGACTCGCGTGAACAAATTGCCAATATGATCAGCAACCGCGTGGGTCTCCCACGTGAAGAGCTGGAATTACAGCAGAATACCATGCTCAATTCGCAAATTTCGCACCGTTTGGAGCTGTCTCCGACTCGCCGTAGTATGCCGCCCATGTTCCCTATGGCTCCAGTGTGTCAGGGTTCACAAGCTCCAGATCAGGACGCTCTCATGCTCGCTCCAGAGTGTGACCGACGAGGCAGTGCAGATGGAGTTCAGTTACTGGGACTTGTGGGCTTTGGACCAGTCAGGAAGCGTTCTCGTGGGCAATCAGGGAACTCGCAGGCTTCTGGTTCATCGGATCAGAGTGGCAGTACAGCAGACCTCAGTGTTTATCTCGATGATCCAACCGATGAACACCAGGGAGAACCCAAGAGAGTGCATTTTTGCGGCCACCCGCCTGAAATTATCCCCGACCAGCTCGAGATAGAAGGAGAAGGTCCCATTAGGCCACAATCTGTGTTAATATGTTTAATCTTAGTTATGCATGTATACAGTAAATATAGAACTTCGACGGACTGAGCTCGCGAATTCCGACTGAAATGAGGATCTCTGCTTCGTTCAAGAGGTTTACAGGGAATTGAATCGAGACAGCACAAGTCAAGCACCGATGAAAGGATAAACGCTGACTTGTTCGGTATTTTCCGGGATGGCAGATTCGTAGGAATTATACGAAGCCATCAGCATCAGCTAGCTGGAAAGCGACAGCAAGTATTGAAACCGGAAGATCTCAAATCACCAGTTGGAAGTGATAAAGCAAAGTGCACGAAACCAGGTTTTGAAGGAAGTTCAACCGCAGATGCTTCGAGCCTTGAATGGTGCCACGTCCAAAGTAGTTAGTTGTTCGGTTCTGTAGATAATTTAACATTGTGGCATCCAATATAACGCACAGTTGAAAAGAAAGAAGAACTATTATATTAAGGCTATTGTAACTTTTGACTCAAAGTTTTTTCGAAATTTAGACAAAACTTAAATGTTGAAGATACAACTTGCAATTGAAGTGAGCTTGAACATGTTCAACAATCTGACGAGACAACAAACATCAATACTATAGTAATACTTCTCTTCCTAACGTTAGTAGGTTCAACTAAAGAAAGTAGGAACTTCCTACATGTACTTTTAGAGAGAAAGAAAGTAGGAACTTCCTACTTTCTTTTCTCTCGTCACCCCGGTGAACACGGCCGTGACATAGCTATTTGACATGTCGTTGCATGTATAGTGGCCGTGGAGTTGTCAGACTCAACCAAGACCGACCTTTTTGGGCTGCGGCTGTGACTTGTCCGAGTAATTCAAATCTTCGACTTAGGATCAGCCGTGCACTTCGTACTCACCGTCGCCACTTCTTCGACATCAGCTTTTGATACGTCTTGGCTGGTATAATCAACCTTTTCTATCCGTAATCGGTGCACAGACATTGACAGTGAACATCAATAATGGCACCAAACTCACTTGTTTCAATTATTGGTCAGCGCATGTTGGAACTTGGTATTTGCCGCCAAAAAAACTACTACCTTAAGTTTTCAAGCCCCTAAACCGTTCTCCAGTTTTCCTGGAATCCTTCGTGACTTAAAGTTTAATCTGGTAGTATTCCTTGACTGGAATGTGCTTGGCACCACCGTAAAAGTCGAGTAAAATAATGTTGTCAATTTCCAAAACGTAAGGCAAAAAGCCATGATTCTCCGGCCATTGCTCCATCTCTGGATGCCTGCACAACACCACCAGTTGGAGTTAGAGCAAGATAATCAAAAAATATCGTTAAGACTTTTCACATACTTGGAGAATAGCACTTTCTCAGCGTAGTGACGCTGATCCAAGGGCACAGGGACCACCTTTCCAGTCATTGTGAGTTTCCAACACGTCGGGTCTTCGACGTCCATTTTGCAAGCATATTTACCACCCTGCGCCATTGTGATCGCCACAGATGCAGTCGAGTTGACACTTAAATCCGCTCCTAAAAAGTCCGTCCACAAAACCCCAAGTCAGCCTTGTACATCCTCTTTCAACCTCCCCAACAGATAAAACCGTACCCGCGGCATCCATCGGCGTGATATAGAAAAAGAGTTTGCCTGTCGACTCCTCCTTAGAGTACCCAACCCCGTCTAACCACAAAACAGGTTAAAACCTCAGACTAAATTCATCACCAACACAAGACGCACCGCTGTAGGAGACTGTGCTGCCATAAGGGATCCCATTAAACCGCACCGAGATCGTGGACAATGTGGCCCACACGTTGT
>JAIKVB010000911.1:0-17791 GCA_024679045.1 Phytophthora brassicae
TACTTCGAAGCTTCCCATGGAATACCGAAGTACCTTGCATTTGCAACTCTATACAAATGTATAGTGAACAGGTGCTGCGTATATTTGGCCATTCTTGGAAAGTGGCTCGAAAATCGACACCACTAAAATCGACACCTGATCAGAAGCAGCAGGTGGCTCGGACAGGCCATTCGGTCAGGACAGCGACGAGACGGTTTCCCCGGGTTGGCCTTGCAAACCAGAGAAAGCCATTCCCTCATCGAGAGTGTACAGAGAGAGCAACAGAATGGCGTTCTGGTCCGGAAGAGGAGACTGGCAGAAAGAGGACGAAGGATGGAGAAATGATTTCGTATCGGAGGATGAGCAGGAGCCACAGGACGCACTTTTCAGCTCTCTGGGCGACGAAGAGACCGACAGCCTCCAGAACGAACCAATGGACGACCCCTTTGCAGTGTTGCAGGTCGAGACTGACATGAGAGCGTTGGATTTGGTCGAGAGACTCTCGTGGGACGAAGGATCAAGTGACGAAGAGGAGGAACAGACTGGTCTCTTGCTACCGACTCTGCTTACTATTGAGGTCCCTACAGTTCTTGCAAAAGAGGGAGAAAGTTTACAGTGGAGTCTCATCTCTCCGTGCTCAGACACGGCTTCTCCTCGGACGTTATCCCCTTTGACGAGACTTTCCATCTCATCCCCTATAAGACAATTCAGCTTCTTTGAGCCTGAACATGAGCATGAGCCCTCCGACGAGGTGATCGAGGAGAAGCAGGTAATTGAAGAAGAGGAAGAGCAGATAGCGAAGGAATGCTGGTCTTCCGGTATGAACAGTGATTTGTCCCCTCCGGCGACCAAAGCACAGACTAACCCGTTCGCAACGTACGAGGTAACTGAGAATATGAGGACGGAGAACGACGCTATCAGCGAGAATGAGAGTGATGAAGAGATTTTGCAAAGCGCATTGACGAGCCACCCGAGTTTGCTGCCACGTGTGCCTTCAATGGCTCGTTGGAGACGACAGAAAGCTCGTACATGTTCCGGTGCTGGTTCTGCTGGCATGCCGACGGCGCTGTCATTTTCTACTTTTAAAGCGAGGACGCGTACGCTCTCTCGTTCGCGGAATCAGAGCATGAATGACGAAGACGACGGAGACTTTTCTAGTGATGACGAAGGGTATACACCAGAGCTCCATCTCCGTCGTGCATCGGAGACTGATCCGCTTGGAGTTAATCAATGGCGCCGAGCAAGACACACAAGCATGAGCCTTTCTAATCATCGGTTAAACGTGAGTTTGAGTCCGGCAATGATGACAAAGCGTCTTCAGGACGCTCGTAACAAACTCAACCTGCTGCGATCAGGCTCAAATGCTTCTACAGCAACCAGTGAAGAAAGTTTTCTAGACAGCCCGTTTGCCGATGATATCAAGAGTGCATCAGCAGGATTTCATCGTGAACCTAGCATTTTCTCGGACAAGACAACATCCTCGAGTCTCGTCAGTTCTTCTAGCGATGAACAGCAGCAACCAACTCGTCAACAGCAACTGCGTGCAGGTGTTTTTAAAGCTGCTGGATTTATCAATTCTGCATCAGCAGAGGCTGCGCGTAAGCTCAGATCAAGAGGCTTCCGTGCTCCACAGCTACCCAGACAAAAGACCACGAGTGAGACGGAAGAGGAAGGACTGGAGAACTTTTCTCCATCACGTGTGAAAACATCTACAGTAGAGCGGATTAAATAATTAACTTGTGAATGAAACTGTTTCTCATCGTATTGATCAGTGTATTTATTAGCGGATTAAATAATTAACTTGTGAATGAAACTGTTTCTCATCGTATTGATCAGTGTATTTATTAATCATCTTCCTCTTCTTCATCTGTGCTTTCACCCTCGACAACTGAGATTTTGACCTCATTCTCCAAGTCGCACCCAGCGTAGCCATCGCAGATTACGTAGAGCTGGAAAGTGTGAGCGCCGATCTCCTCCGGTGCAGCGAATTGCAACGCTACATTTGCACGAGAACTCGCAAACGGAACGCGCTTGATACTCAGCAGCGAGTTCTTCTTAGAGTCGCCCAAAACCACCCACCAGTTCTCGGCTTTTTTCACGGGATAGTGGCACGCGTTCACAAGACCCAGTTCCTTGGCCTCGTCCTGCTCCTCCTCTTCCTCTTCGTCAGCACCTTCGCGCTCTAACTGCACCTTAACGCTTACAGGCGAGTTCTGCAGGAGGTCCTTGCCATCGTGCTGGACCTTCGTCTGCACTGTCACATCGGGGTAAGCGTTACAGAACTTTGCCACTGCGGACATCTTCTGCGTGTCCAGAGGCAACAGCTTGGCGCGGGCATCATCCTCCATACTTAAGATATCCACGGGAGTCTCCACTTCCTCTTCCAGGTCCATCTCACCCAGTTTCTTAAGCATATCCTTGGTGAAGAATGGAATCTGCAACAGAGGCGACTCACTGCTCCATTGCGCCTGCACAACCATTTGTGCGAGGTCCATGGCGGCCAGACAGAGGCGACTCACTGCTCCATTGCGCCTGCACAACCATTTGTGCGAGGTCCATGGCGGCCAGAGCGGGCTTGAGCCATCCGTTTGAGCTGATCACATCCACCATAGCATGAAGAAGGCGAACGGCATGGCGCAGAATGTAGTCGAGGTCCTGGCGCAACGCTGGGCTCAGGCGATCGTGCTGTTTGCTAAAGTGAACTTGAAGCAGAACGTTGGCTTTCACATGAGCCTGTCCATAGTCTCCTCCTGCTGCCACTGCGAACTTAAGATGTTTGGCCAGTCCCTCCAGCTTCTTGTCTTCGCCGTGCCGACTCGGCAAGTCACTAAATTCAGTAGCTGACGACAGAATCGTGAGGAGTGCGCGCACCTTCGAGTCCGCCTTCAGACTGCACGCGAACAGCTCAATCGTAGTGTACTTGATGTAGTAGTAGGCTGCAATCATGCCCAGATTTAGAGGCGCAAGATGTTCCTCACCCTCGTTCTCACCGTCCTCTTCCTCAACAACTTGGATGCATCGTGACTCCTCCAAAGCGTTAACCGTCGTCTCCACAAGTTCTGAAAGATGATCGGACAGGTGCACATTAGTAGCACCCTGCAAGTTGTAGTAGTTCGGATTTTTCATGAAACGACGGTACATAAAGGTCCACGTAAGATAATCCACGGCATCCTGTTTGCTTTCAATGGTCTTCGTCACAATCTCAGCGTTGATGTGGTCACTCAGAAAGTGTTCAAGCTGTGATTCGACAGGCAGCGGGTCGTATAGGAAATTGGCGTAAAATTTCTTCTTCGACGCGTGGCAGAATAAAACACATTTTACTGCAGGAGAAGATGAGTGATTGGCGAATTTGGTCATTTGGAATACGTCAGCGAGCTGGTAGTCCACATAACGGTGCTCTCGACCATCGTAGAACTGCGTTCCCATAATGACCACCATGAACGCATTAATCTGAGCACTCCGCAGTTCCCATGCCATTGACTGAGGAACGATCAGCACCTCGACTTTTCCGGTTGCAAATCGCTGCAAGACATACTCGCGATTACGCGTGGACATTGTATCTGTGCAATAACCTACACCGTTCTCCATCGTGTGTAGCAAAGCAGCATCTTCTAGAGGCAAATCTACGTTATCATTTGCGGAGTGAGAGACAAACTTCAGTGGTTCGTTCTCTGCCAACGCAAAAGTGATCAAGTCAATAGCACTCAGCTGTGCCTGCTTGGCGGACGGCACAAACACAACAACAGGCTTCTTCTCCGCTTGATTTGCAACCGTATTGTACAGAGGTTTGGCCATAGCCAGCATGCGCGAAGAAAAGTCATTGATCTCAAAACCCTGAACGCGAATTTCCAGCGGCTGTGGGCGAACATTCGGGTGGAAGTTGAAAATACCTTCCGAGGCACTGGCGCCAAGCCACTCACCGACATCGCGAGCGTTGGCGATGGAGTTGCTAAGAGCTAAGATGCGCATTCGGCCACCTCGCTCGCCGGCTGCTTTCTTCTTTTTCTCCATGTCAGCTCCAATGAATCGCATTCTCGACATCACCACCTCAATCGTGGGTCCGTACTCGCCACCTCCAATGAAATGGGCTTCATCCAACAGCAAGAGACTGACATTCTGAATACGTTTCCGCTGCTTCCATCGTCGAGAAAGAACATCCCACTGCGTAGGTGTAGCAATCAAGATGTTAGCGCTTGCTAGCAGCCGCAAGTCAGCTGTCGAGTCACCTGTTAGCTCGACGACATTCTGCCGCCAAAAGCTTTCCTCACCAAATTTGGCGTTCCAGTCATCATACTTCTCGTGACAACTCGACTCCTTCGGCGTCAAATATACCACCAAATGGTCTCCAAACTCGTCGCTCTTGGGGTCAGGCTGACCCAGAGAGAGCAAAGTCTTCATGATAGCAAGTTCTGCTAGCACACCCTTGCCACTTCCGGGAGGTGAACCAATAAGAAGATTGCTATCAGACTCCAGCAAGCGTGGCAGAACCTGTGTCTGAATAGGGTTAAAACGCTTAAATCGCCAAGGATTGGGGACTTGACGAGCATTGGATAGCGACTTCAGCACGGACTCCGCAGTCTTCTTCTTCCCGCCAACAAGCTTCAATAGAACATTGTTAACAAAAAGTGGCTGAAGATCCAGTATTGGGGACTTGACGAGCATTGGATAGCGACTTCAGCACGGACTCCGCAATCTTCTTCTTCCCGCCAACAAGCTTCAATAGAACATTGTTAACAAAAAGTGGCTGAAGATCCAGCAGTTCAGTCGGAGGCGCATTCTTCTGTGGCAGAATAAGTTTGTGGAACGACACTGGTAACGAGCTTTCGCAGTGAATCCACTTGTCCGAGATGACCTTAATGTAGTACAGTGGTGCCAGAGGTTCGAACAATGGCATCGTGAAGCTCAAGTAGGTTTCTTGTGAGGCGAATCGGCGCTTAATAAGCAGCCACTCATGATGGAGGATGGTTTCACCATCTACATCCTCCACAAACACCCAGAAGCCCTCAGCATTGCCATGAACCTCACGCGTGAATTCGAAATCTGGCGTCACCACAAGATCCACTTTCAGCATAGAGCGAGTGATCGGCTGCACATGAGCCGAGAGCTCAAGTTTAGGGAACTGGTGGATCATCTTGTACAGCTGCTTACCGTACTGAGGGTTGTTAATGAGCTGCCCAAGGTCCGCGGGCTCTAGATCGTTATACTTCTCCCACGAAATGTCCTTCTTCTCGATCCGCTTGAGAATCGTCTCAGAAATTCCCGGCGCAAACTGACGAAGAGGTGAGTGTGAGGGCCACATACGCTTGTCCACCATCTTACAAAAACTCAGCATTCTTTCGGCAAGGGAAGCCCAGCCTCGGGTTAACGAAATCTCGAAAAGTGCTCGGAAAATTCGTGCAGCAGACTGGTGAATGTGGGCCATGTCTGCAAGAAGAGCAAATCCATCCAACTTCAAGCGCGAAATATAAGCTTGCAGCAAGACGTTCACCTTCGCTGAACCGCTTCCAGCGGCGACACTGCCGGGAGCGCTAGATACCAAAGCTTCTTTTACTGGCACGGGCACGCGCTCCAAGAGCTTTACAAGCTCCAGCTTCTCCTCCGATCTAACAATCACATACTTAAATTCGTTCGAGAGCGAAAATAATCGTAGTATCTCGATGTCCGACATGTGAGGCTTCAAGTACTCATTGTACGTGCTGATGGAGTCGTGCGCGATGTAGTAATGACTAGCAACTCGACCAAGGGCGGTCACCTGGAATAGCCCCGATCGCCTCTCATACTTAATCAGATTGTGCTTCGCTAGCAGCGTCGCTGCCGAGTGCACTAGGTCAGTGCGGTATTGCAACAGCGTCGGATCGGCCTTGCGGTCGGCGATGGATATGCCGTATAGTGTTGGGTTGCGCAGCATGCGGATGAATAAATACGTATAGCCCAGCCACGTCGCTGCTTGTGCTACGTTCTGCACGCTCCCCACCACAATTTCAGCATTTAGGTTGTCTGCCAGCTTTCCCATCATTTGCGATTCTACCGGAAGCTGCTGGTTCATCAAGGACAAGTAGTAGGTCAACTGTGAGTGTTGCGTAATGATGATTCCCTCACCTTGTGTGTCGAACTGGATACGACCAGCACGACCCAGCATTTGCAGAATATCCAGCGGACTGAGTTCGCACCAGTCGCCCTTTTCAGCGTTGTAAATCTGAGTACCCTTAATGATCACCGTGTGTGCTGGCAGGTTGACACCCCAAGCAAGTGTCGATGTGCTGACAAGAACTTTCAGGTGACCATCTGCGAACGCGTTTTCCACTAGCGTACGATCTTGACGCTTCATACCGGCGTGGTGAATTCCAAATCCATACGGGAGTAAGTCCTTCAAGTCATCGTTGCGTTCAATTTTCTCAGCTTCCTGCAGAAGCACCTCGCTGGATGCAGAATTCGGTCGAATTAGCCGCGCCAAAGTGTCGTTTTCTACAAACAAGTCCCGCAACGCCTGCGCTGTCGAGGCTGTCTCCTTTCGAGAATGCACGAATATTAGCACCTGGTTGTCCAGTTCAGCTTGCTCCATAACTTTTTCGTAACAGATCTCGTTCATCAGCGCGAAGCGCTTAACCGCCTTTTTCTCCATGATACCGATGTACTGCTGTTGCAATGGCACGGGGCGGTAACTCGAGTCGAAGTAGAACAAACCCTGGGCGGGGTCTACGCGAAGGAAAGCTGCTACATCCTCGTAGTTCGGTAATGTAGCTGAAAGTCCCACCAAACGGACCATCTGCTGTGTGGCCTCCACATTTCGGATGGTACGCGCAACCAACGCTTCTAATACTGGGCCACGTGTATCATGCAGCAAGTGAATTTCATCAATAATGACCAGACGCACGAGCTGCGTGTATGTGCGGTCGTCGCCCGACTTTCGCGTAATGATATCCCATTTTTCAGGCGTCGTCACGATGATCTGGGTGTTGAACAATTGCTCACGGGACAAATTCTGGTCACCTGATAGTTCTCGCACTTGGATTCCGTACGTGCTGGTAAGTCGGGCGGAAAGGTTGAGCACAACTTCTTGTACCAAAGCCTTCATAGGTGCCACGTACACAATCTTAAACGAGTTCAAATCGATCTCGGCCGTTTCCGGATCACGCGCCTTCATCACCTCGTGCAGAATCGTCAGCATAGCCACGTTCGTCTTACCAGCACCCGTTGGGGCACACAACAGCAAGTTCTCGCTCGTTTTAAAGGCAGCGGGGAACATTTTCGACTGCACGCGGTTTAGCGATTTAGCATAGCCACGTTCGTCTTACCAGCACCCGTAGGGGCACACAAGAGCAAGTTCTCGCTCGTTTTAAAGGCAGCGGGGAACATTTTCGACTGCACGCGGTTTAGCGATTCCATACCCTTGAATGCGCCTTGGGCCCATTTAGGCAGCGTCGAGACCTTAATACGTGCTTTCTCTTCGGCAACGGCCATCTTGGTGCGAATGGCAGGGACGTGAACTTCTTCGTATCCTTTTTTCTGTGCACGCCACGTTCCTTCTGGCAGGCGGCACTCACGGTTGCTCATCAAGTGGCCACCCTCTTGGAATGCTAGTGACTCCACGTCGACGTAATGCTGCGGTTTCTTCTTGGGTGCATCATCTGTTTCTGCCTTCACAGTGTCCTTGGTCACATCTTCCATGTCAACATCTTCGCCTGAGTCGTCTCCACGCGTCTGTGTGCGCTGTCCGCCGGACTTATGCTGCAATTTACGAAGTTTGTTCGCCTCGGCACGAGATGTGGTCTCCATGGCGCCGATACGGTCTTGCATCCACGAGTCGGCGGACGCTGTGGTGCGCAGCTGATCCAAAATTGTCTTTCCTTCACCGTCATTCAGCGTCTCGTCGGCAGCCATTTCCTCTTCGATGCTGCTACGCTCGTCGTCGTTTTGTGCCTGTTTCAGCCTCGTGCAATAAAGCACCTTCGCTCGGTTCTCCAGCAGTAGCTTAATAAAGTCGAACTTGTCGTAGTCTAATAGCAGCACCAGTCGATTTTCGCACGCGCTGAGATCGCTACCAGCTTCCTTCAGAATACTCAGTACGTCTTCCGCAAGCTTGGCACTGATCTCTGCGTCCTTGTAGAACTTGGACAGCTCTCGCTGCAGCCAGAAGGCGTCGATAGCATGGACGTCCAGTCTGTATCTGGCATCCGCCTCGTCTTCGTCTTCATATCCCTCCTTCATTTTCATGGCCTCCCTCCCTGTAGCTGCAGCATTTTCCTCCTCTTCTTCGTCCTCTTCCTCCCTCACTTCGTCCAAATCGGACTCTTCCTCCTCCTCCTCCTCATCAAAGACCACAGCAACACCCATCTCCTTATCCACCTCTTCATCGCTCTCGGCAGCGGCTTCTCCGTCCTTCTCGTCCGTCTTCTTGTCCGCATTCTCGGGGAAAAAGTCGGTGATCCTCTTCCCGGCGGCCACCAGTTGGCTGAAAGTGTGTGTGGGGATGCTCTTCAACAGTTTCTGCACCTCCTTGTGCTTCACGTCGTCTCGAGAAAGTGTGTGTGGGGATGCTCTTCAACAGTTTCTGCACCTCCTTGTGCTTCACGTCGTCTCGGTACGTGTCGTTCTTGAGAATGGCTACGATCTCCTCCGCCGCACCTGCCAGGATCTCCCCCGGTTGGGCTCCCAGCTGCTGCGCCACGACGCTCAGAATGAGCTCGTAGGCATCCTGACTCGCCGGGTTCTTGGGTCTGTAGGCTGCCGACTCGAAAGCTGAGCTTTCCTTCAGGATATTACTTCTGGCAGTGGCCAAGCCGCCCGTGGCCGAGAAGACGACGCCGCCCTCGTCCTCGTCTCTGCGCTTCTTCTTGCGCTTGGAATCCGTTTCCGCGTCCCCCGCGCGTTTTCGGCTGCTCTGAGGCGTGGCCTTCTGCGCACGGTCGCCCATGCGGTAGCTGATCTTGCCGGCCAGCGACTCCACTTCGCCCGTGGGCTCATCAGGTCGTCGTCGCGACTCGCTGTCTGCCTGCAGAACGAGGTTGGAGTTCTGCTGGTAAGCATATTGCCGCGATCGCGCCACCTCCTCCGCCATGGTTAGCGAGTGCGCACAAGAGTGATGGTCACTAAAGCTCGCGTCGCGCTCCAAACGTTTTGTGGGGGAAAACTGTAAGGGTGGTACAGTTTTGTGTGAGCTACGGTAGTTTAGATATGAGTTTTTGGACTACTTTTTTTTTGAGCGGACCAAATCGCAAACGTCGGTATACCGATTTTGTAAACGATTTTTGGTCCTCATTCTGCAATCGACCGCCAAAAGCGCAAATCAACCGGAGACAAGATGCCGAACGTGCAGGTGACCAGCAACGTGTCTTCAGACGGCGTAGACAAGCTCAAGGTCATGGCTGCCATTTCTAAGGGTGTGTCCACTGCGCTGGACAAGTCAGAGCAAGTGGTGATGGTGCAGCTCAACCTGGACACGTCCATGTTGTTCCAAGCCACGGACGCAGTGAGTACATTTTTAGTTCCATGATGATACATTTCAGTGCCTTTTATCAAAGCTGTTAATTCTTTTGCTACTACAGCCGTGCGCTATGATTCATCTGAGAAGTATTGGTAAGGTGGACGCCCAGCACAACCCGACGGTACGCAGATGCAGCACATGTAATATGCGCAGAGGGTTTCTCTATTTTTCGATCTTTCAGGCATGTTAAGAGTTCATTATATACTGTAGACGGCGTCGATTTTGACGCAGACCGTAAGCCAGGAGCTGAACATCCCTGCGGACCGTATCTTCATGAACATCGACGACGTGCAGCGCTCGAATTGGGCCAAGGGCGGTGTGATCATCCCCGAGCCCAAGCAGTAACTGCATATCGAGGGCTTGCTCCGCTCGGCTAGTAAATCCGTTTGTCGTACCACATGTAGCAGTTCGCACGCCCAAAGACTTACGTCAAGCGACTCCGCGTTTTGCAACCCTTCCAGAGTTGAAACACCCTTTTTTGTAAAACCTAGTTTTTTGCAACTCATGTCTTCGATTCTTGACCTCAAACTGATGCCGACTCACTCTCTATTCTACTGTACAAAAAGTCTAAGTACGTAACCCCCTTCGTCTCTAAAATGTCGATCTCCAAGACCGAGCTGTCCTTCGAGGGCGAGCGTGAGCTCGTGACGGAGACGCGCGCCCACGAGCTGGTCCAGACGTACGCGCACGCTGAGACGGATCCGCCAGCTTTCACGCACATCACGCTGCGCAACAAGAGCTACACGCTGGAAGCGGCACGCGTGATCGCCGACTTTTTCTCCCGTCTGGAGGCGCACGGAGCCTTTGAGCAGCTCGTGAGCGTGGACTTCGCCGACATGATTGCTGGACGTCCGGAAGACGAGGCGCTGCAGGTTCTGTCCACGCTTTGCGACGCGTTGGGCGCCAGCTGGACGTCCGGAAGACGAGGCGCTGCAGGTTCTGTCCACGCTTTGCGACGCGTTGGGCGCCATCAAGACGCTTACGCGCATCGACCTAAGCGACAACGCACTGGGCGAGAAGGGGGTGCGCGCGTGCTTTGGGCTGCTGCAGCAGCAAGAGCAGCTTCAACACGTCTTTTTCTGCAACAATGGTATCTCGGCGGCGGCTGCGGGTGTCATTGCGGACGAGGTACTGCTCTTCCGCGGCCTGGACACCCCCACGAGGCTCGAGACCTTCCACTTCTACAACAACATGAGCGGAGACGGCGGCGCCATTGCGCTGGCGAAGCTGCTCCCACTTTCTCCGGGGCTTAAGGACTTGCGATTCTCAGCCACGCGCGCGCAGCGGGAGGGCAGTCTGGCTTTCGCCACGGCCCTGGCGTCGCTCAAGAAGCTCGAGAAGCTGGATTTGAGCGACAACACGTTCAAGGCCCAAGGTGGTGTGGCTATTGCCAAGGCGGTGAAGAGCATGCCCAACTTGGTGGAGATTAACCTGCGTGACGCTGCTCTTGAGGACGACGGCGTGGTGGCCATTGCGGACGCTCTGCGTGAGAGCGGCGCAGCCCCCGGGCTCACAACGCTGGATGTGTCGGGCAATGACTTAACGGCTGAGAGTATGCCCGTGTTTGGAAAGATGCTGCGTGTGACTGCTGCTCTGCGTGTGCTGCAGGTAGAGGAGAACGAAATCGGTTCCAAGGGCGCCAAGGAGATTGCTGAGGCCTTGGAGGCTGGTACGCCGACGCTGGAGAAGGTGGTGGCTAATGTGAACGAGATCGGCGCCTCAGGTGCGCTTGCTCTGGTGAAGGCGGTCGTCGACAAGAAGTCGTTCACTAAGCTCGACCTTGACGGGAATCAGATCTCGGCGGATGGAATTGCTGAGATTGAGACGTTGCTCGAGAGCAAGAACAAGAGCGATATGTTGGGCTCATTGGAAGACAATGAGGACGAAGAAGAGGACGAAAGTGAATGAGTTCCTGATGTAAAAACAAGCAGGCGAGTATGCATGCATTTTGACAAAGGGTAAATAGACGTTGGCGATAAGCAAACTTTTTTCGTGTGTGTGGCATGTGTACCGGTATGCGATTCAAGTTAAAGTGGGTGTAGCCATATTTCAAAGGAAAAAGGTTTGGTAATATTGATTAGAGTTTTTGAGAACCGACGAAATAGAAACTGCCTGATCAGTGACGAATTTCAGAAAGAACAGAGAGGCCTACTCACTCGACGCACTTTGTTTTTTGGCGGAGCGTGCGTTGTTCAGCACTCGTGCCAAAGTCCTTGGTCGAATAAGTGGGATTATCATAATGAGTTGCATCTCGGCATATATTTCGATAAGCTTGGAGAGGTGGCGGCACTGAAAGCCAAACTCATCCGCTTGTTGTGTATGGCCTGGAACCGATTGCTTAGTGAGTTTCATGAAATCCTGCTAAAAAAGTACTTTGAACTACGTAGTACTGTAGTACTACGTACTACATGTATCAACCATTTTTAACACCAATATTAACTTGTTCTGAATCTTTGCTCTCAGTACAATCCTGGGAATGTATACTGAAGTTATAGACGGAATACGGACGCCTAAACTCTTCGCTATACCGACGCGTTGGTCCTGTAGCTGAATACTTGTAAAGCAAAGCCGCAGGACGCGGTTCATAGCAAAAAGTAATGTATTCACTCAATACATAACATTTCCCTCTGTGAAAACTTACAGATCCACTTCACCGATACGTCTGTAGTCAGCTGTCCCGGGCAGTAATTGACATCGGTGTTCGAGAGAGCGCAAACGAGCGTGAGCGTCTTCATAGTCTGGATTGAGAGCCACAAGCTCCCGAATATCCTTCAGAGCTTTGTGGAAATCTCGCTGCTGTTCGTACGCGTCTGCTCTTCGGAGTCGAGCGAATACGTTCTTCGGACGACGGTCTAACACGTACGTACAGTCAGCAATCACGGCCTCGAACTCACCTCGGGTCTGGTTCGCTCGAGATCGGTACAAGTAGCAGTGCATAACCACCTCATCGTCGTCAGACGACGAAGCGTCAATCGCCTTTGTGTAGAACTTAATAGCGTCCTCGTACGAGCGTAGCTGGAACGCACGATATCCCTTCTCTTTGAACCACTCAGGTAGTGGTAATCCCGCTGACTTCGCCTCCCCCGCTTCGAGTTGGCTTATAAAGCGCGTGATACCTGCGTGTCGGGGGTCCACTTCTTGACCGCGATAAAGCGTGTTCAGTGCTTGGTCATGCTGTCCTGCAGCATGGAAGGCCAACGCAAGACGATAGTAGCCTTCTACCTGTCGGTAGTTAATTCGGATGCACTTGGATGCGTCTTCAATTGCCTTGGTGTGATCCCCTCGAGCGGCGTGGGCGATACTGCGGTGGAGGAATACCCAATCGTTCTTAGGGTCTAGTTCCAGAGCTTCCGAGTAGCATTTTATGGCCAGTGCGAAATCTTTCTTGCGCAGAGCATCGTCACCATCCTTCTTCTTCTGTTTTGCGGACTCGGAAGCTGTCATCCGGCGTAAAGTCGTTCCGTCTGCTCCTTTGAGTCGAGCACTGTGGATTGCCTGCACCTCAGCAAGTGCAGCGTGAATTTTGGCAAAGTCAGGATCTACTTCTGTTCCTTTTCGAAGCGATGCGATTGCTTCTTTGTACTTCCCCATTGCCTTTAGAGCTAAACCGTGACGAAGATACCCTGTCACATCGTACGGGTTGTAGCGCATACAGCGGTAGGCGTCATCCGCTGCCTTTTTAAACATTGAAGCTTCCATGTACGCCAAACTGTACAACAAAAAGAGAAATGTGAGCTTTGTATTCCACCAATGAAGAGATACAAAACTCAATAACGTACCTTCGGTCCCCATAGTATCCAGCTCGCTTACGATCTAGACCAATTGCATCGCTGAACTTGTCGATTGCAAGATGATACTCGCCGTCCTCGAGACAACGGTAGCCTTCAGTGCGCTTGAACTTGGCCATCGTGGATTTCACCTCTTGTACAAGTCGCCGATTAATTACCGGACTATCCTCCATCACACGAACGCCACGGCATTTCCACAGTTGTCTCTTTGCCTCGTCATTACCAGCGATGACTTCCAAAAGGAATGAACCAGACAAATCGACTTGCTGCGGAGATGATCGGTGCTTGACAACTGCGAGTAGAATTTTCACGATCTTAGACTCAACCAATGCCGTCGCGAAATCAGGGCTAAGCTCAGCAATTGACTGCAAAATCTCCAAAGCGTGCATCGTGCAGGCTTCCGAGTGATTTCTCCATACAAGCTCCATTAGTGTGAGCAAACCTTCGCGCTCCACAAGAGTCCACGCGGTGGACAACTCGAGGTCTTCTTTATAGTGTGAGCAAACCTTCGCGCTCCACAAGAGTCCACGCGGTGGACAACTCGAGGTCTTCTTTAATGGCCTCCAAAGTCCTTACAAATAGAGCTTCATCAGGTTGCTCTATCCTGAGACTCTCCAGAAGATCAATGATTGGGTGGCGTGGTGTAGCAGGGTCCGGGTCGTCGTCAAAGCTCCGAGACCAGAAGATCAATGATTGGGTGGCGTGGTGTAGCAGGGTCCGGGTCGTCGTCAAAGCTCCGAGCAGTCTGAAACTCAGAAGGCACAATCATTAACTCTTCTTCCTCCGTGGAGCTCTCATCACCAGACAGCGCATTAATATCTTCATCTTCATCTTCATCGTCGCTGCTTGGTAACACTACGCTTTCTTCTCCAGAGGAATCACTTTTCACGCTGGCGGTGTCATCATCCATTTCTTGCTCTGGTTGCTCATCCATAGAGCGATTGCTGTTAATCTCGGGAGTGGGAGATACTTCAGCACTATCATCCGTGCTGGTTGATCTCTTGTCACTCTCATCAGACATTGTTTTACACTTCTCAAGTAGAGTGCCATGTAGTGACCGGACTACTTCACGAGAGTGAGACACTTCTTCATCCTCTTCACGATCAGTTACTTCCCACCTGTTACCAGATCCGTCAGCACCAGCTGCCATCGGGTTCCAAAGGCTACCAGCGCTCACATTGCGCGGATTAGAGGGTCGTCGTCTGCGAGCCGATACAGAATTCTTGACTCGACGACTAGACTGTTCAACCGTTGATGCTTCGCTAGGTGTCCGAATCAATACAGAATCCTTGACTCGACGACTAGACTGCTCAATCGTTGATACTTCGCTAGGTGTTCGAATCAATACAGAATCCTTAACTCGCCGGCTAGACTGCTCAA
Organism: Phytophthora brassicae; assembly: GCA_024679045.1. Taxonomy (NCBI): domain Eukaryota; phylum Oomycota; class Peronosporomycetes; order Peronosporales; family Peronosporaceae; genus Phytophthora; species Phytophthora brassicae. Next base: position 14,632 of record JAIKVB010000911.1, read on the forward strand.
TCGTTGATACTTCGTTAGGTGTTCGAATCAATACAGAATCCTTAACTCGCCGGCCAGTATGTTCAACCGTCGACACGTCGCTAGGCGTGGATAAATCTGTCAAATGCTTGTCAAGCTGCTTGTCTGTTGTGACCACAGATATGGCCTCAGCAGTCTTGACGTGATCAGATCGCGAGAAGCTGCTTGTCTGTTGTGACCACAGATATGGCCTCAGCAGTCTTGACGTGATCAGATCGCGAGATAGTGACAACTTTCGGCACGGCCCCCACCACAGGCGCATTTTCTTGCTCCAGGTTGATTTCTTCGCTGTTGTTTTGGTGCAGCTTAGTACTTTGTAATTTTTCACTTGCAGCAGAGGAATCGATTGAGCAATCGCTGGACAACCTCGTTAATTTGGACAGGGCTTCTTGTGCCATCGCCACCAGGTCCAGAGCACTGTTGCTGCGCGATTCCTCCGCCAGTTTATTTCCCATACCAAGACGCTTCAGCTCTTGAGAGGCGATGTTCAGCAGACTCGATACACAAACCAATTTCTGTGTGGCTTCTTGCTCCAAATCGCTTAAATCCGTGTTGCTGCTGTTGCGCGATCGGTCGGATATCTCTTTCAGTTCTTGAGATACTTCATCCAGTGATGTCGAGACGTTTTCTACTGTTGTAGCTGCGTCGCTTTCCAGTGCTGTCAAGTCTGTAGCACTAAGTCGAGACGTTTTCTACTGTTGTAGCTGCGTCGCTTTCCAGTGCTGTCAAGTCTGTAGCACTACTGCCGCGTGAACTGCCACCAAGTGATCCAAGCAACTTAAGCTCTTGAGATACTTCATCAAGTGCACTTGATACCCGCTCAACCTTAGCAACTGCATCGTTTTCTAATGCTAACAGGTCCCTAGCGCTGTTGTCGCGTGATCGCGCTGATACGCGGTTACCATATCCAAGCCGCTTCAGCTCTTGAGACGCCTCACTGAGCGTAATTCGGTGCTTTGGATCGGCGGCGCACATCTTCTCAATCAGCGTCCACGCGGGTGTTGAAATAAACCTTGGTCGAGACGGAAGTAGACCCAAATTTCCCTTAAGCGTCCGAATCTTCTCGATATCAAGTCCAGCCCAAGGAACAGTACGTGTGAGAGCTTCCAAGATACACATTCCAAACGCGTACACATCCGTTGCAAAGGAAGTAGCTGAAGCACTCGCACCGCTTGCAATCATTGTTGAGCCCATGTCTGGCAGCGACCGAAGAGATTCTCGGTAAGCCACATGCTCTCGTAAACATTCGGGGGCTTGCCATCGGATAAGCTCCTCAGCGTCAGCATCAAAGACGTCCAGTTGAAAGTATTCGGTAAGTCCTGAGTCCCGCGCGTCACATGCCAGTGTATACAGTCCAAAGTCGGCAATGACTGCGTGGCCCTTCTTATCTACCAAAATGTTATTACAGCGCAGTCCGCCGTGCACCACACCGTGTTGTTCATGAAGATGCAGCAGTCCCCGACTCGCGCCGTAAAGCAATTGCCATGTCAACGTCTCCATTCGGCCGCCACTCTCTGGTCCATTGTATTGTTTTGTCCGCGTTTCCAAAGCTGCCAGATACGTCAGGCCGCCACTCTCTGGTCCATTGTATTGTTTTGTCCGCGTTTCCAAAGCTGCCAGATACGTCGTCAGTCCGCCGTACGTCGTAAAGTCCCGAACCAAATACGGAGGCGATGCAACATGAGATGCGCCTCGTACCGTCACGACGTTTGGGTGCCGTACGCGCGTCCACTTGGATACACCACTACGTGCAAAAAGCTGCTCCACAAGCTGGAAATGAACATCAGGTAACGCCCACAAACACTTGACCGCCACTGTCGATGTCGAACTACTTGCTAATAATCCATCACTAGAGTACGCGTACCGATACGCTTCTCCTCTCTGTAGTGTAGAGCCAAAGGAGCCTCTCGAGATACTAATAGCGTGTTCATTTACTGAAAAATCCACTTCACACCCAGGCAGGAACCACCTGGGAACACGTCGCAGGTGCAAGTCACAGAGGTTGGAGATACGTCGGTGAGTCATTTTGAGCGTCTCCAGCAGCTGCGGCGAGTGGCTGCGCGGCGAATCCGCGAATTCGGCTACGAGTTCCAGTAGCACAAGTGCTTGTCGCCTCTCACTGGGAAATTCCTTTGATACAAAAGTGGGCGTAGACAGCAACGCCATAAGTGTGTCGTGCAGCACCTTCTCGTCCTGTTGCCGGTTGACGGCGAACTGCGTTTTCCAGTCGAGTAATGAGCTGGTGGCACTAGACAGAGAATACCTCGTCAAGAGTTCGTTCAGCTCGCGGTGCACACGTGCGAGACCCGAGAGCAGTCGGCGACTGGCCGCGACTCTGGCCACGATATCTCGCAGTTTTAAGTGCTGACTCACCACCACTTTAAGTTGCGCCAACACCGCCGTATATTCTGTCAACCGGAAGCGCGCAGGAAGCGCCTGGTGTTTAGCAGCGTTCGCTATGCGCAGAAACGCCTGGTGCAGCCGTGCGTGGGCCTGTAGACACGCGCGCGGACGGTCCCGTACTTGTTGGCACAGGCCGAAGACGGCGCGTAGGGCGGCTACGACGTGGTGTGCGCTCGGTAACGCGCGTAAAGCCGCGGGGTCCATCGAGTGCAGTGAAGAAGAGGAAGTAGCGGAATCAGGAAGACCCGTTTCCGGTTCATACAGCCTCAAGCCGTCGTCCATTGAATGTTTCGTTCGTTTTCTTGGAACTGCTGCAAAAGCGCAACTGTGTCGGGGTCCGAGGAATGCGCACTTTTTGGAAGTGAGCGACTGGCAGAGAAGAGATCAGATGTCTCTTTGTTTTGATGAAGGTACACATGGCAACTCTCTGCCGCGTTGCCAACTTGGCAGAAAATGAACATGGCTTCATGTTTGGAGAACGCAATACATTTTGCAATACCGTAGTGAACTCAGGTGTGATGGATGAATCCTTTTGCGGTTTCCTCGACTTTTTAGTAGCCATGTCGTCGCTTCAGTTTGCTCGGATACTTCTGGTTTAAAGTTACGACAAAGTGCAGGTTTAAGGTCGGACAAAATGTGACAGAGAGGTGCTGAGGGTTCCGGGAACTCCTACGCGCTGGGATTACATGTATATAATAATTTGCACGTCATTCTCGTCTTCTGGTCGGAAGTTGGCCCA
>JAIKVB010000912.1:0-17786 GCA_024679045.1 Phytophthora brassicae
TTGTTTTACTCGCTTGTATCGGATTATCTCGCGTTGAGCGCCTGGTTCCAGTTGCCGCGAGACCCGGAGGGCGGCTTCTGTAGAGACGACACGAGGCGTCGACTGCATACTAGCTGACCTCGCGCCAGACTCATGCGACTAGAATGCAGACGTGTTAGACGAAGAGCAAGAGGTTCAAGGGGATCACACGCACCAACTTGTTTACACGTACGCCGCTCTTGCACGTGGCAGCGGTCTTGAGCCGACGGCACTGCACGAGTGGGTGGACACCACTGCTTTTGTGTTTTTTTAAACTTCATCGCCCGAGTATATTTTTCCTTGCGCAACTATGATTACAGCTGACAATCTGTCACTCCGGATATTTTGAATTCACACCAAAAACGCACCAAAACCAACCGAAAGAGCTATTTTGATTTGGCGCGTTTTTGGTGGTAGCAGCGTGCTCGACTTCAGTACAGTATGTGATAAACGAGTGAATGTTGCTTGTTAGGAATGGTGTCACGTACTTGACCGTTAAGGTGTAGCCATTTGAGAAAGGGCGCAGTAGGAAAGGAAGACAAAAGAAGGAAAACATAAGTCAACAAATATATTAGTCTTGAAAGTGAGCTGAAGCTCTCAAGTGCAAAAGAAGCTGATAGCAAATTGAAATTTCAATTCTGCGTCGAGTCTCCACATGGAGAAGAAAGACAAGCCCCAGCAACCAGCAGTGCGGTTCAAGTCGCAAGGGCGATACAAAGGAGTGAAGGAAGTGAAACCATGGGAGAAAGGAGGATGGAAAGAGTGGCTGAGATTCCAACAAGAGGTGAAGCAACTTTACGTGTTCCTGGGAATGGATACGTCGCAGGAGTCGTCGGAGGGGCTGCAAGAGGTGTTAGGCCAGCTGCTCGGAGGTTACGATTTGGACCTGTTCTATCGAAAATTGCAAGACAAGCGTCAGCATGGAGCGACATTGGCAATGTCGATTCAAAGAGCTATGAACATGCTGACTGATCGGTATTGCCCACTAGGAACTCGGGACAAACTGCAGGAGGAAATCAAGGAATTACGGAAAGCTCGAAGTAGTACAGTAGATCAGCACTTTAAACAATTTGAGGAACTTGTGCAGCTTGAGTACTGGTTACGAGATGACGATGGAGGAAGTATGGGACCGGCGGAGCTGTGCAAGCATTTTAGCCGAGGAATGCCAAGGGCATGGCAAATGCAAGTGTGGCCACAGCAAGCCAACTGGATGAGCCTCTACCAACTAAAGGAGAGGTTTATGCAATGCGAGAGTGTGGAACAACAGCCTGGACTCTGGAGGGAGAACGGGACCGACACTGCGGATCCAAGTAACGTTAAAGCACCCGTTGAACAAGAAAACATTCACGGTGCTACTAGATACCGGTAGTACAAGGTCAATGGTAGAAAAAGAAGTGGTGTCGTGGTATACTCCACAGGAGGCGGGGATAAGTACCGCAATGTAAATGATGAACTGCAAGAGGCTCTTGGGGTATATTGAACTCCCATTTGTGCTACCTGAATTTTCGGAAACGAGGTTTTGCACGCAGGAGTTTATGGTGGTGAAAGAACTATTGTATCCAATCATCTTAGGAACGGATTTTCTACAACGACAAGGGGTGGTGCTGGACTATCATGAGCAGATAATTACCTGGGATGGAGTAGCTCGACCAATGGAAACAAAACCAGAAAGTATAAAGCGGGTGGTATTTGCAGCGCGTGAGGCCGAAGATCGTATTATGCACATTTTGGACGTAACGGGAAAAAGGATGGATTTGACGGCTTTAATACCAAGAAACCATTTGAGTGAAGATCAGAAGGGACAGTTATTTGAGTTACTAGAATCATTTCGAGTGGTGTTCTTGGAGGAGTTGGTGTTCTTGGAGGAGTTGGGTACATTAAAGATGCCGCCATATAGGTTGCCCGTAAAACCTGGTAGTCGCCCAAGTGCACAAAAACCTTATCCAATCCCGTTAATCCACAAGGAAGCAACGTTGCGAGAAGTAGAAAGGCTAGTGAAGCTCGGCATCCTTGAACCGGACAAGGATTCACCATGGGCAGCACCAGCCTTCATTATCCCAAAGAAGGATGGAACTGTACGATTTCTAACAGACTTTCGCCGCTTAAATCTTTGCATGGAACGTCGATACTATCCACTGCCACGAATTCAATATTTAATTCGAGAGTTACCGAAGCCAGCACTAGTAACAGCTCTTGATTTAGTAATGGGCTATTATAGCCGGGTGTTGGCCGAAGAAAGTCGACCTTATACGGCGATAGTACTACCATGGGGAAAGTACAGATACTGCAGACTGCCTATGAAAGAAATTACAAAAGTAAAGGTAGCGGCAAGGAGCACTACACGCCAACAAGAAAAACTCGAACCACTATTGTTTCCGCTTAAGCTCGGTGAAATCGCAGAAACGCAACAGCAAACGGGCCTTCAAGAAGGACCCGTAACTGAATGGCGTGCGATTGGCAGTACTAAGGTACTTGTCAGCAAAGCAAATGGGAAAGTGGTGTTACCGAAAACTTTAGTTACTAAGGTGCTAAAAATGTACCATGAGTGGCTAGTCCACCCAGGAGAAACCGTGATGTACGAATCCATTCGAGCAGTATTTACTTGGCCCGGAATGAATAGTGCGGTTAAGGACTGGGTTCGCGGCTGTACCGAATGTGCACGCAGCAAAAACTATCGATCGAAACACGGCAAAGTGCCAATGAAATATACAACTTTGCGTCCGTGGGCGGAAATTGCAGTCGATTCCATTGGACCCTTTGGTCCACAGCAGTGGAGAGCAGTAACAATAATTGATAAAATTGCAGTCGATTCCATTGGACCCTTTGGTCCACAGCAGTGGAGAGCAGTAACAATAATTGATACTTGTACACGTATGATTGAAATAGTACCAGTTCAGGATGGTACAAGTGCTGAGGCAGCACGAGCACTCGACCAAGAGTGGCTTAACCGCTACCCGCGTCCTGAAAGGTGTATCTTCGATCAAGGACCCGAATTTCAAAAAGAATTTCGCGAATTGTTGGAAAGTTATGGAGTCCAAGGCATACCAACCACAGCAAAAAATCCACAAGCTAATGGGGTTGTCGAGAGGGTTCACAGAACGATCAATGACAAACTGCGGACTGAGACTATTAGGACAACAGGAGAATGGGAAAACTGCTTATCTTCCGTAATGTTCGCACTGCGCGCGCAACACCATACCGCTAGTGGAGTTTCGCCTAGTCAGCCAGCATTTGGACGTGACATGTTGTTTGATTATCCTGTGGAAATAAATTGGCAATAACTAGAATATCAACCAGACGAGCTGATAATGGTGACTCGAAACGAAGCACGAGCATCAAAGTTACAACATCCTTTCGAAGGACCATACCGTATTGTGAGTGTCCGAAGCAATGATGTCCTAATCATTGACAAGATACGCTATCATGAAACTATTCACATGAGACGCGCCAAACTGTTCCAACCAAGCACCATGGAGGAAGACGTGATAAACGAATGAATGTTGCTTGTTAGGAATGGTGTCACGTACTTGAGACCGTTAAGGTGTAGCCATTTGAGAAAGGGCACAGTTGGAAAGGAAGACAAAAGAAGGAAAGCATAAGTCAACAAATAAATTAGTCTTGAAAGTGAGCTGAAGCTCTCAAGTGCAAAAGAAGCTGATAGCAAATTGAAATTTCAATTCTGCGTCGAGTCTCCACATGGAGAAGAAAGACAAGCCCCAGCAACCAGCAGTGCGGTTCAAGTCGCAAGGGCGATACAAAGGAGTGAAGGAAGTGAAACCATGGGAGAAAGGAGGATGGAAAGAGTGGCTGAGATTCCAACAAGAGGTGAAGCAACTTTACGTGTTCCTGGGAATGGATACGTCGCAGGAGTCGTCGGAGGGGCTGCAAGAGGTGTTAGGCCAGCTGCTCGGGGGTTACAAAAACGCACCAAAACCAACCGAAAGAGCTATTTTGATTTGGTGCGTTTTTGGTGGTAGCAGCGTGCTCGACTTCAGTACAGTGGTTACAGTAATTAGGCTCAGTCTTATATCGTCCCAAAAGCTGAACGGGACCAATCAACGGCCGAGTTTGCGGGTCGAGCACTCCTTTCCTGAGGGCGACACCCCTTCTCATCCCACCGGGATATTGTGTGGCGCGGTACCGGGATACACCAATTGAAATACGGTATGGTGGCTTTGGCCAAGCCAACTACCATTCTTCCTTCTACCAGGTGACGACAACCGACCCTACCAGCGACCTCGTCAAGCGGATTGATACGACGTCTTTTGTAGTCGGCATGGCGGTGAAAGGCGCTTTGATATTATGTGGCTACTTGACAGCCAGTCTTACGATAGACGTCGCACATCCCTATTCCAACTCTTTTGCCAACAGGGTGGAGGTCGTGACACCGGGGTTCATCCCGCCAATCCCATCCCGCTGTCGCGGGGAGATATAAGACCGACCCTTAGGGTCGATCTTCATAATTAGTATATGTTAATAATTAGTCTGAATGAGACTAATTTATGTAAGCTCATTTTCAGCGACCTCACACAAATTAGCTCGACATAGACTAATTATTAACATAGACTAATTATGAAGTATGAACATTGACTATTTTTGAATGTTCCAAATTAATCTAAGCATGACTTGGCTATTATTAATATATGTTCTGGTACTCTGCAACTACATGTAGACAACTGCTTCGGTACCCGAGCGATTAATCACGACAGTGGTCGCCAGATTACTCGCATATTCGATGTCTTTCGATGTCTTTGACTCCTATAAGCTGTAATCTGCTCCTGCCGCCTTTTGATCTTGTTCAAATTCATTCAGATATTTTTATGGTCTCTTGTAGATGAGGGAAAGTTGACGCGTAGACCAGGTTCCATCGACCTCCAGCGATAAACCACATCGCATCATCGCTTTCGGGCGTAGCTGATGCCATTCTTGTCCCGCTTTTGATTGACCTCACGAACGGCGAGAATAAACCACTTCACGAAGACGGCCAAGTTCCATGTAGACTAATTCTGAATATTATTGCTCAGACTAATTATGAATTCGTTCCTTTCTGGAACGAATTCATAATTAGAATGATAATTTTTTCCACATGAATAAGCCTGGCACAGACTAATTTTGAATGCAGACTAATTACTGTAAAGCACTGTACTTAGAAGTAGATTTAGGGCGTTCCTTACTTTCGGATCGTGCTTCTACTATTAATACTTCGAAGTAATATACGGTACTTGTAAGTAGATGTCTAATTTAAGGTATAATGTCAAATATTATCTAGTATAAGAGCATTTCCACCCGTTCTGACAAAACAAAAGTTAAACAGCGACCTTAACCCGCCAACCCCCGACTGTGACCGGGGGCTCCTTTTTGCAAAAAAAAGCTACCTGGGTAGCCCTGTGAGATTTGCTGCATACAAAATGCAAGTCACCTAAATATCATGATAATATTTATTATATATAAGAGGTTAATTCAATACAAATTCCAACACAAAATTTGAAAAAACAGCGGCAGAGTTTACGCATTGATTGGACTCGTAATATTTGCAGCTGCTAATAGCAGCCTATTATGTATGTAAAACAAGCCTTCCTCTTTCGAATGGTACCTTTCGAATTAATATATCTGGTCTCTGTCATAATTTATGGCCTTAAGCGGTGGGTACATTTTGACTTAGCTTTTGTATGTGAGTGATTTTGACTAACTCAGCAAATATTCATATGTAGTAAGAATTTGTTGGATCGTTGTTAGATCGCACTTAAGGGGGTAACAACAGTAAATCTAGCGAATCGCAAAGAGGCAAAACATCTTTTTAAGATTGGATCTCGCAAACGAAGGCGAAGTCATGGACTTGCTAGAAAAATCTTGATATACTTACTCACACTACCCGAAATCGTATGCATCGGAAAGAGCAGCTACAATGGTCAACAGCAGTCAACATTTTTCGTAAGAGCGATAAGGCTTCCGGAAGACCTTCATCCTAATATCATTAGTTCCCATAGTTTCTCTTAACTATCTGCACAAGCGTTTTAATAAACGTAACCACGTCGCCGTGTTAATCCTGATAATACATAGCGTGTCACGCCCCTTTCTAGACAGTACGCGGAAAGCCTGTTCACGTCTTTAATGCGTGGAGAACGCAACCGGGCACGAAGCGAGTTAACTAGCTACTGGAGATCGCGCGTACCCAGGCCAGACCGTGTCACGCTATACATTATCCAGATTTAAACAAGCGTCATCGTCCTGTCTTGAAGGCCATCAGGCTCTGCCGTGTTCGCTAAGGGCGCACACGAGCTTCTGCGCCAACACAAGTCATCCTCGCTCGTATTTGTTTTTTGACGACTTCTAGCGCATCCTATTGAAAGGCATATGCATATCGACAGTTTTGGTCACGTTGGAATCGATCCAACAAAATCGTATGTATTCCCTCTTACTTCGAAGTACCTTGCAATTAGTATGAGCGACTATTCGAACTTCACGAAAAACTTGGACCGTCCGTCCAACGCATACATGCAAAAACGATCTTTCGGTCCAATAAATTCTGGAGAATCAAAATTATAATATTTAGTGTCACACGGAAGATGGGCTGTCTGTCCTTATCTATTAATGTTATAATAGTCAGGTACACCCCATTTGTCTCAGTCGCAGCCATTTTTGTAATTCTATTTTAAAAAAACGACTACTGGGGTAACTGTTTTATCGAGGGTTGTGGGGGTATATCCCGCTTAAGTTCGCATATAAGTTTTGGAGTCCGACAAAACCCCGACAAAACATTGACAAAAAGCCCATACAAAATCCAAGAGAACGTTATAGTCGCAGGCTAAGTGCTGGTTAAATTTGACTGAACTATTACCCGAATTTGCCCGAAATTCCTCGAAATGAATCGTCTTTATCACCGGTCGTCCTCCATAAATTTATCGACTACCCTGTCTGCAGCTACTATTTTTAGTTTAGTTGGAACGGGTGGAAATGCTCTAAGGCCTATTATACTAGACAATATTTGAGCATGTCCACCCGTTCAGACAAAACCAAAGTTAAAAAGCGAACTTAATCCCGCTTAAGGACGCATATAAGTTTTGGAGACCGACAAAACCCCGACTAAACATTGCCAAAAGTCCCTTACAAAATCTAAGATAACGGAATAGCCGAAGGCTAAGTGCTGGTTAAATTTGACTGAACTATAACCCGAATTTGCCCGAAATTGCCCGAAATGAATCGTCTTTATCACCGTCGAGCACTCGCCCTCCATAATTTATCGACTGCCCTGATTGCAGCTACTATTTTTAGGTTAGTTGGAACGGGTGGAAATGCTCGTAGAGCATCAGAGCATTTCCACAGAAGCAGTTCAGAACGAAACGAAAATCTGATGAAAATCTGATAGGTTCTGATAGTTTTTCGCAAAGTTCGTTTTGTCGTCGTCTTTGGAGACGATACTTTGCGTTGCTGCTTTTCAGCACGAAACGTAATGGTATATTTTCAGGTGGAGTTTGCGTAACAAAAGACTTGGTGTTTTACACACTAAGTAAATGTGGTACACGCGAGCGTCCGCAAGCGCTCCCTGCCACTGATTGTCGCTCAGCTCCGCTTTAGCCGCGTAGCTACAAGATTAAACGGGGTTTCCCCACCAACACTCCACCAGCAAGACCAAGATGACCCGCGGAAGTGACGAAACGACGCCCGCCGCCTCAACGGTGACGCGCGCCTCCTCAAGAACGACTCCGTCGGGCCCTGGTAGCCCTGCTTCATCCGAAGGGATCACCGACAGTCCTGCCGTCGCCCTGCAAACTCCAGTGGCCGACATAGTCGATGTGACCGAAGGCGGTGCGCCTGGACAGCCACACGCGGCCCGTGCGGTACTGTAAGCACCCCCAATTCGTGCGTCGAAGAGGGCTACGTCGAAGCGGAAGATGACGGCGGTGTAAGTCGCAGAGGCGAGGAAGAGGAAGAAGAAGATGCTGCGCAAGACTCCCGCTCCGTCCAAGGCCACTACGGACGCTCCAGCTCTGGAGGATGCGTCATCCAATCCGGCTTCAACTCTCCCATCTGCTATACCGTCAAGTTCCTCGCCACCAGCTGTGTCAACACCACCGACGACTGGCTTCGATTTGTGGGCACTCATGGAATCGTTCCAACCCGGGCTCACGTCAACAAGCCATCCCAGCGTCTCGCAGTTCATAGCCCAGACCTCAACGATGGCATCGTCAGTGGCACCCCCAACGGAGCTACTCCAATAGTTGAAGTTTCTACGCGAGCAAGTTCGACGTCTCCAGAGACAACCGCCCCGAGACCAAGCGTTCGCTGCAGGAAGTGTTCGTCCGAACGCCCAAGGCGGTCTCTCTCCTCGTAAAATGGTCCACCTGTTATGCGCCAGTTTCCCGGAGGAGCCGAAGAAAGCGAAGGGCAATTATCATCCGCCTCAAGCGCACGTGGTGGCTGCGAACAGGATGTTCCCTATGCTGAACCCAACGGAATATAACCCTATCTGCGATGTTGTTTGTTCTCAGCTTTCGTGAAGAAGCGTGTGTGCGGTTCAAGACGTCCCCGACCGTCCTCATGGCTATCTACAGTGGTCGCTTGGGGTCACGTGGTCTGACGGTGATGCACTCCCGAGAGTCAAGCGAGCTGAAGACTTTGGAGGAAAGACCAAGCTTCCACGACCAACGCAGACACTGAGGAGGCCGAGATGATGATGACTCTGCATCGTTTCGGGATCCATAACACATAAGGAAGATAATGTAAAAGATGTTGTCACCCTTCGGTCACGACAGTCAAGTTTAAACCCCAATTTCGCGCGTATGCGAAAAGCACCGGGAGGCGTAGGGGGTGGGATGGGAAATATTTCTGCGCGGTCCGCGCACCGAAATTTCAATATGAAGCCTGGATTACCCTTCAACACGGGCAATTCTAACCAGCTTCCATCTCGAACTCCGCGCGCGATATTACTCGACTTTGCAGACGTCCCACTCGGAGCGTCTCTTACTCCGCCTGTTCAGGCACCTTTCTGCATACGACCATACAGCCTAGTGACAATAGATCGGCTGTATAGCCACCGACCATACAGTCTAACAACACTAGCTTGGCTACACAGCCTTCAGCCATACTGCTGCCACAGCATACGGCTATACAGTCAATTCTATGTCAATCTACGTCCGGTACATTACAGGCTATACATTCATTTGCAAAGGCTATACAGCATACGGCTATACAGCCAATTCTATGTCAATCTACGTCCGGTACATTACAGGCTATACATTCATTTGCAAAGGCTATACAGCCGACACCATTTGCTATTCAGCCGACACCATTTGCTATTCAGCCTCCACACCCTGCTATATAGCCTTCACTTCCTTCTATACAGCATACACCCTGTGGCATACGGGAATTACCACATACCACTCGACAATCGCCAACCGCTATACAGCGAGTGTCACCCGCTATACAGAGACGTGACCCGCCAACTCTCGTCTGGGATGGCGGCGGTGGCCAGCCGTGCGTGCCGGAAGTGAGGATTCCCGCGACAGCTCCTAACAATTTTTCGACAGTCTCGATGGCACCTGTGTCGCTCCAGATGCTGGAGATCAACTTCGATACCCTCCGGTTCATCGACCCCTTTGAATACGCGCTATGGGGGGTCGTGTGTCTGGCGTTGTTCTTTGTAATGAGACGGTCGGAGATTGTTGCCAACAAAAGCTCCTCGTTCAAGTGGTTCGTGCTGCGAGCAGAGGACCTTGTTATCCTGGATTCGGCCGGGGAGCCCACGCTGTCCGCATCAGAGTCATGGTCTGTCCACGTGAGACTGCGTGGCTCTAAAACAAACCGAGACTGCACCCCACAGCACGAATGTTGTTTCGGTCGAGACACAGGTTCACGTGTACTGTCTTCGATGCGCTACTTCTCCTGAGGGCACGGAAAGACCTCCCTGTCAACATCCCTGCGGCGGTTTACATGGGAGAAACCAGACTAACCAGCTTGCGTCACAAGTGCGCACGTTTCCAGAGCCATCACGAGAGCTGCTGCTCAAGCCGGCGAAGACCCCAAGCGATTCAGCTCACATTCCCTTCGCGCCGGTGGATCCACCCACATGTATCGTTCAGGCGTGGACGCTCTCATCATTCAGTTCCACGGCCGCTGGATCTCGGATTCGTTCAAGACATACACCAGTCTCTACACGGAATCCGTTGCAACCCCCGCAGTCAAGCTTGCGCCCATTAATGAAGTATCGTTTGACCCCAAAGGTGTGGAAACAAACATTATTTCGGAATAGAGAAAAAGACAAAATGATTTGTTGTGCAAGTTTGTAGGTGCTTACGAGCCAAATGAGCTCTCGTTCTGAAGTCGTGAAACGAATATTTTTTTCGTTGTGGAATTCGTTTTGGTACTGTAGCTTAAGCGCTCTATTATCGGAATCCTACGACTTCACGTTCTATCCAGTAACTGTAATAAGAAGTGTACGAATGTACTTGGTGTTGATCTTGGCACGACACGCGAGGTCACAGGTCCCGCATGCTGCAGCGTAGTAGTTGATCTTGGTGGTAATCGCCGAAGGCAACGCTGCTTCCGTGCTCGGTGGGTAGGAATACCCCCTCTCGCAGTCTCGGTCCCACGCGGGGGAAATTCTTCCGAGAAAACGAGATTTTCCGAAGATGCGCTGGATGTATCCCGGAAGCCACTTGTGCTAGACGGCACAAAAAGCGAAGGAATCGTATTTCTTCTACTACTTATATGTAGATATTCCCCGAGAACCCAGTGCCTTATAATAGAATATACGAGAACTACATATTTACATGCATTGGTTATTTCCCTATGGCTAGCCTACGAGTCGAGTGCCTGGTGTGCGGGAAGGACCTTGTAATGTCAAGTAAGCGTGCACACCTGGGTACCCGAACTTGGCTAGAGAGACGACCTGAGATGAAGGCACAACATAAAGAGGCAGCATTGCCTAGAGAGACGACCTGATATGAAAGCACAACGTGAAGAGGCAGCACGGCGCACCAAACTGGCCATCAATCGAGTCTACTCGCGTACTCGCCGGGAAACCATTAAAGACCTTGGTATGCGCCATTGTATAAACTTACAAATAGTTCAAGTCGCACGTTTCCGATTATTACCTGCAGCGGACTCGGTGGACCCAGCGGACCCCTCGCATCCACAAAGATCGCATCGCCAAGGCGCCCGAGGACTCGGTACCCCCTCGAAGCGCTCAACAAGCAACAAGTACTAAGGCGTGTGGACGTGGTGATCACTCGCGCTCAAGACGTTCGAGCACCAAAGCAGAGAGAGTTGGGAATATCTTTGCTCATGATATCCCCTCCACAGAGTGCAACACAGCTGCCAAAATACCGAAATTCGTGACGGCCCCAGATATCAGGACAAGGCAAAAATACCTTTTGTAACGGATTGTAACAGATCGACCGAAGAAGCCCTTACAGATCCCCTGTAACGGATTCTAGTAACACCTGAAGGAACTGAAAAAAACTCACTTGGCGTGAAGACCCAGATCGACCGAACACGGCTTCTCAGAGCGAGACCCACTGTAACGGATTTGGTACACCTATCATATGCAAGATGAAGGAAACACCGAAATGAAAATCTTCGCGGAAGACAAACAACTCTTTTTAGGAGTTGCTTAAGACACTGAGGCTCCATAGAAACTTTAAAACCAAATGGAAGATCATCATCAGTAGAAGAAGCACGATCCAAAAATAGGGAACGCTCTAAATCTACTTACAAGTAGTATCTGTAATCTACAGTGCTGCTCCACTAATCGACAGGGTGGACCATATCTGCCCTGCTAGGTCATACGTTTTGATGGGTGGATTAACAATACTGAACTAAATTGCACAATATTCTAATATATAAAATATATCGTTTATGTATTGTTAGCGGTGCAACTCTGTACTTGCATTTTGAAAATTGGGCCTAATAGGTCTTTGTAGAAGTTATCAAGTATCTTGTGAGTCACACCACTTAGTAAGATATCGGGTACTCGTTTACATATACAGCTTGCCAAATGCTTTTGGCAGGCAAGTTGATATTCTATACCGTCGATGATCATATACCACATCTACTTTCTATACCTCTCTCTACTATATCGTTCTGTGTAACTTCCTACTATAGCAAGTAAAGTGGCGAAACTATGAGTCACTTCCAATTTCAATTCATAACTTCCAAGGCACCTAAATCTCCTCCCAGCGCTCGGCCATGTCGTTTCGTCAATCGTCTCCTCAGTCCCAAGCTCTGACTCGTTGCACAACTCGAGCAGCACCGAAAAGTTCTGCCTCTCGTGGTTCCCGTCGAACGTCAACAGGTCAACCTCCGATTGGAATCGTGCGGGCCAACCTCCAGTCCATACTTTCACTTTTAGAGGACCCTGAGGAGGAACGCCGTGAAGAGCTGATGCAGTACTCCGTGGAGACCATCACCACAGACAATGTGGAAAGATCAGCAAGCCCCATCCAAGACAGGATGTACCGAGACAGCGGTGCGGAAGCCGTTCTACGACTCCTCCATTTCTCGCCGAGAGAGTTCAATACACTGTGGTTTTCTGTGAGGGCCCACGTTCACCTATACTGGAACGTCGGACGCGGTAGACGATCGACATTTGCTGCCAAGGACGTATTTTTCACGATGGTTGTGGTCATGAAGTGTGGTGGCACGTGGGATATGGTGTCACGGATTTTTTTAAAAAAACGCCAAGCTTCATCAAGACCATCTCGGGATTCATCGAGGTCGTGGCACCTAGGTTATACGAGGAGTGGGTGGCATCGCAGACTGAGGAGTCTACAATTCGCGCTATAGTGACGTCAGGGCACACGTTTCACAATTTTCCGTGTGCTTTGTATGCCACCGACGTCACCTTTCAGCAAAGCAACCGCCCAGCTGGTAACATGGCGGAGGCCATGCAATTTTTTAAGCGCCAATGTGGTGTAGAGATTTGGCGTGTGCCGTACTGCTCGGCAGCCCGGCAACGACAATTGGAACTTGGGTTCAAAAAGTATTCCAAGCCCCCGATTGGCTACTCTCATTTCCCGCGGAAGAGTGACTTAGTGACCAAGTCTCCAACGGCGTATTAAAAACCTCGGCCGAAGGTGAGGTTTGTACCCACGATGTAGCGTGAGAGTTATGTCGTCCGCTCGGCCGCATCGAGCCAGCGCGTAAGATCGCCACGAGAGATCGGCACACACCTGATTTTTGTATATTCGTATATGACTGGCGATAGAACCATCTAACGAGGCTCACAGAGCCACTCAGTAATCAAGTCAACTAAGGGTCAAGTCCGACTTCGGTAAGTAATCTATAGGTTTGCTTATTTGTAGTGCCTGGATACACTCAGCTTCTTGGGATGCCTGTTCGTGAACTCATCGTGCATTGACCGATAGTTTGTCACTGGTCAATAAGAGTTTAGGAGAGGTCAACAGAGTGGGACCGACTTTAGAGTGTCGGTCTGTGTATGTATCTGTGGACTAAGGGTCCCAGCGATTATTTTACTACCCACCGAGGTGAAAGCCTCGGTACTTCTGTTCAGGCTTGAGAAAGTCGATATCCTCCATCTGAGGGACTACAGAAGCTAGCGCGGAAGCGCGATATTGCACACTAGCCGTCGTTCGTGGCTAGAAGTGTAATTTTAAGGGGTGACTTATATTAACCTTGGTATACAGAGGGTTAAAATCACCCGGTGTAAGGGATCGTTCCTGGTCTTCAGGTTAAGATCCAACTCTCGTTGACCTTTTTAGGGAGACGTTTGTTGTTGGTGGGACTCATACCATTTGGTAGTGAGATTTTCTGTGTATTCTTATACCACAACCGGTGCCGCGACCCAGGATTGGTTTAACCTTTGGTGTATTGTGGTTATTGTTGGGTTTATCCTAACGAACAAGAGAGAAGAAGAAGAAAGTAGTGAAGATGGTGAAAGGAGCTATGTCGGCAGTACCTGCAACACCGATGAAGTCAAGTGGAACGCGCAGCGAAGCCTCGGTGCGCTCCAGTTTAGCGTTCATGATGCACCCGCCTAATCGGGTGTTTTCAATCAATGAACGCTCGGGCAAGTTGGACTAATCCGACGTCGAGGAAGATGATGAAGAAGATGACCTGGAAGTGAAGGCGGCGATGCTAGAACTTTCGGAAGCTGCTACGGTTTCTGCAGGCCGTAGTGGATCAGTGAGGCCAATCGCGCGAAACCTCGCTGAAGAGTCGGAAAATGTGGCTCGTTATGAACTTGCCCATGACTTCGACTATGATGGAACCGATGGTAAAAAAACAACCGTCGGCAATGGCCGGGAAGGCGACTTCCCGACCCACTGGCACCAGGCCTCCGAACAACGGAGATACCCGGCTGCCAACAAGGTTTTGAGTCGGTGCCTAGAACTCAAAGTGAAATGGGTCGAACACGACGAACCAATGTGGGAACCGGCGTCAAATCTGTCATGTGTGAATTGCTTTAAGACTACCTACGTGCCCAGCGTAGCGAACGGCGCTTCCAGATGGTCCAAGTCGTTGACGAGGAATAGGAGAAACACCGGCTGATGATTGAACTGCCTGCGGGGCCAATGCAGCCCGCAGTGACAGACGAAGAGAGTTACTGCAAAATGGAGATGTTTCAAGACAGTCCCAGTCGCTGACAAGGACAAGATGGAACGTCGACCGATGATTGAACTGCCTGCGGGGCTAATGCAACCCGCAGTGAAAGACGAAGAGAGTTACTGGAGAATGGCGACGTTTCAAGACAGTCCCAGTCGCTGACAAGGACAAGATGGAACGTCGACCGATGATTGAACTGCCTGCGGGGCTAATGCAACCCGCAGTGAAAGACGAAGAGAGTTACTGGAGAATGGCGACGTTTCAAGACAGTCCCAGTCGCTGACAAGGACAAGATGGAACGTCGACCGATGATTGAACTGCCTGCGGGGCTAATGCAACCCGCAGTGAAAGACGAAGAGAGTTACTGGAGAATGGCGACGTTTCAAGACAGTCCCAGTCGCTGACAAGGACAAGATGGAACGTCGACCGATGATTGAACTGCCTGCGGGGCTAATGCAACCCGCAGTGAAAGACGAAGAGAGTTACTGGAGAATGGCGACGTTTCAAGACAGTCCCAGTCGCTGACAAGGACAAGATGGAACGTCGACCGATGATTGAACTGCCTGCGGGGCTAATGCAACCCGCAGTGAAAGACGAAGAGAGTTACTGGAGAATGGCGACGTTTCAAGACAGTCCCAGTCGCTGACAAGGACAAGATGGAACGTCGACCGATGATTGAACTGCCTGCGGGGCCAATGCAGCTCGCAGTGACAGAGGAAGAAAACTACTGCAGTGTATTTGTGTATTTAAAAAAAGGTAGGGGACGATTTTGAAGTGGAGATGGATTGATCGTGGAGATTAATTAAAGATGAAACTGCAACGAGCTCAAGACTTACTACGACTACTCGACTACGAACTGGAATGATGCTGAACAGCTTGGGCATGACCTATATTTAATGACGGTCGAAGAGACTACGCCAGACAAGACACCCAGGTCGGAATCCTGAACACGCCTGCTTGAAACAGGAGTACGAGCCGAAGGAGCATCGCAGACGCCTTCTTCGCGTGTTGGAAGACCAGACGAGACGGACTCGTCCGCAACCGAGGCTTGTAAATCTTATGAAGCTTTGAACCACCGACGGTTCAGGGACGGATCAACCTCGATTGCAAACTCAACTTCCGCTTGTGTTATCCCACGCGGGGCAAACAGTGGCGCGCCAGTGTTGCACGAAGCGTCCCTCGTATTGCACGGGTGGCTCGCCGGCACATTGACTTAACAGTTGCGCCAGGGCTGCCGAGAATCGAGAACCGCAAGTTCCGCAACCCAGTCTGCCGTAGTCGGCGCCCACTCAATCACTTCGAACGAGTATTGGAGGAAGGTGGGTTCCGACAGATACTCTGTTTCCATTCGCGGGGCGTCCCGTTATATTAAGACACCCTTCCCAATAGCGGTGAAGAAGCGAGTACAATCTCGGCTGATTCGCGCCCAGGCCGCACGAAGAGTGAAAACTTGCGTGTCAGTCTCACCGAGTTCATCAGCAGAAGCTTTCAGGAACTTGTCCACTGCCGAGGTCTGAATCGAGCGACGACGCTCCCATGTAGCCAAACCAAGATCCGCCTTCTCCGAGCTATCGGTCGATATCCCTTTGAATTGACGCCACATCTTGACGAGACGGGTGATCTTAGAGCCTGTGGATGAGCGTCGATGGAGAAGAGGCATGCCGTGGTCGGAAGAGAATCACATCCATGGGTGGGCCGGGTTGGCAAAGTCGATCAACGCCTTCATTCCAACCACTGTACATGAAGACTTCACATCCTTGGGCAAACTGCGCGTCACGCTTTGGTTCTGTATCGGGCACCAAGCTTGTTGGGCCCCTAAATCAGCGAAACCTGGTTCCAAATAGTCGCTCGTCCCGCCAGAGAGTCTGTTAGTGTCTCCAGACGCTGATGAACTCATGGCCGAGGTTATGAACGAGCTCGGGTCAGAGCCTGGGGCAGTCGAGAGCGTAGCAGTAATCTCACTGAAGCGAAGTCGAGACACAAGACGTCGAACGGACGATGTAACGGGGTTACTTATAATGTAACTAGGTTACTAAAGGGTATGGTTGATGTCATATCACAGCACTGGGAGCCACGCTGGCAGTGACGACCGACCCACTAGGAGCTGCTGACGTTGACACAGTGGTGACTGACGCCTGAGACACTAGCGGGCGAGTTGGAGTAGAAGTCACAGAAGCCGTTGGCGGAGAGTTTGTGTTCTCGGAAGACGAGAGATCGTCGCCAGAACCCAAGATAAATTCATCCTAGGCTTGAAGGGTTTCGAACTCTCACTGAGATCAGAGCGAGGCTGTCACCGAAGCAGACCTAGTAGGTCGATCGTCTCGCCGCCAAGTCACCCTTCCGCGGGAAATGAGAGTAGCCAATCGGGAGCTTGGAATACCTTTGACCGCAAGTTCCAATTGTCGTTGCCGGGCTGCCGAGCAGTACGGCACACGCCAAATCTCTACACCACAACTGCCCACGGCTCGACGCGTGCCCTGGAAGTGGTGAGCGTCGTGGCGCCATAGTGCTCCACTACCATGTCTCGCCGACTGGGTCTTCTGACCAACGCTACATCCGTCGGTGCCTATGCTCTCAACAGCGAAATGGAGGTACGTTTCTGACTTGTCTTGTCTGATATCTTGCTTCATACACCTTACACCTCGCTGCTTGGTTGTGCTCTTCCTTCATCACGCCAGGCTGCTCAACTGTCATTCGCCGAATCCCCAAGACGTTCGTATGACTCGGCTGCGTCTTTACCGACGTCTACCGTGGATCTGCCGTCGTCGCCTGAGGGCTTAGACGCTCCGTCTCCAACTACGCCGTCGTTGCTCACTCCGTTGGCTGCATCCACTACCAGGGAGGTAGTTCTCGACCCTGTCGATGCTTCGGGTAGCAAATTCTTCGTGCAATCGATGGTGCAGCTCGGTCGGTTAGTCGCCGGTATCACTCGCCAGCCTCCTCTGCGAGTCGATTCGATAATTAACCATCGTTTGGAGAATACTCGTCGCGAACAGGCTGATTTTTCTGCGCCGAAGCCACAAGCAAGTGCAGCAGGGCTGAAAATGCACTCTATCACGTCCGACGGGATAACCGAGCTCTCCACCGTCAGTTGACACTCGCTAATGCTGCAATCGCTACTGACTCCGACTCGGTGACTTCACTGGGGCTCGTCTTAAGGCTTCGCTGGCAGCGTCAAGGCAATTAATGAAGCAAGATCGCGAGGG
>JAIKVB010000913.1:0-17783 GCA_024679045.1 Phytophthora brassicae
CAGGATCATACCAGGAGGCCATGGAGGGACTAAACAGAGAGTTCCTGGCTTTCGTTAATGGCCAATCGCAGAAGAACCCAAGCGCTAGTTGGACGGCAGCAGTTCAGGTGTGTGGCTATTACTGGATATGGCAATTAGTGGAGACTACTAACTAATCAGGTTGATTTTATTTGTAGGATTACTTAAAGTACGCGGAGGAGATCGCCACCAAGCACGCGGCTACCAAACCCGTTGCTATCAATGAGTCTAAGCGTGCCACTCCTGCTCCATTCTCTTCCGGACAAGCTTCCACTACGGCTGTGTCGATCGATTTCGGTGGTGCTACGAAGGAGAAGAAAGACGAGTCGGTGAAGGCTTCTTCGGCTAGCGGCGGCTTCTCATTCGGTAGCACAACCGCTAGCAAACCCATCGAGTCAGCCAACTCGCCTGCGAAACCGAGTGCAGGAGGGTTTTCATTTGGTGGTGGTAGCAGCTCGCTCTTCTCTGGTAAATCTTCGGACTCAGCGGACAAAGTCACACCTGCTTTCTCGTTCGGAGCGATGCCCAAGCCAGCGGCTCCTGCAGCTCCATCGACCTCCACATCTGGTGGCTTCTCGTTTGGTACCACGAGTACCAGTTCTTCTGCGTCGAGTGGTGTGAAGCCGTTCAGTTTCGGAGCTAGTGCTCCAGTCGCTTCAACTTCTACGTCAAGTGCCGGTGCTTCTGCTCAGGACGAAGACGAAGAGAATGTCGGACGCGAGGAAGCTACTGTGATTATTAAGGCGGATTCTCCAGATGACGACTGCACATTCGAGGCCGATAAGGCCAAGATCTTTGAGTTCAAGAAAGACGAGAAGCGCTGGGCAGACAAGGGCGTGCACCCTCTCAAAGTGCTGGTTAGTAAGGAGACGAAGAGTGGGCGGATCTTGGTCCGTAACGAGATCGGAAAGATTGTGTTGAACGCGGCGTTGTACGAGGGAATGGCGGTGCATCCACACGAGGTCAAGGGCAAGAAAGTGGGTGTGACTCTGGCATTGCAGGTGGAAGGGGGCGAGCTGAGTCAGTTCCTTCTCAAAGTGAATGCCACGCGAGTAGATGACTTCATTAAGGCACTCGAGTCGGCCGCTGCCTAATTCAGGTACAGGTATGTTCCAGTGATCGCTACAGTGTAATGCCATTGCTAGTCCACTTGATTAATCTAATCCCACAACAGTCACTCAGCAGCAGCCTCAAAAACTCAATGAGATAACAAAAGATACACATTCCCTGATATGTCCTCCATGCTAACCTGTATCTTTTGCCAACATAATGTATTATGCTATACGTTGGCCATCATGTATTACCGGTAATAACATCTTACAATTTTCTTGATTCAAAAAGTTCGAAGCTCAATATTCAGCGTTAAATGTCTGCAAGCTGGTGATGGAATAACTTGATCATCGTGATGTGTCTGTTGCCAGGACAATCGTCATCGTACGAATGAGTAGGGGGAAATCAGAATCAAAACCGCCTCGCACTTGATGGCCACTTGGTTAATGAGAGTCCACCGAGTTCAGACCTACCTGCATACGACGCCAATAAGCGTCTTTAGTGACGCGTTTTGGAAAAAGTCGTTGACGGCATCGATGTGATCACTTCGTACGGCAAGAACTAGGTAGAGCAACCAATGTCACGGTGCAATGGATGACAACCACTTCAACATCGTGCCTTTTGAACTTGTGTGTCTCGTCTCAGACATTTGTTCTGGCTTGAAGTTTGGTGAATTTGGTGAAGCTGCAGCAGCTATTAGCTAAGTCTTTTCATTTATCCCCTGCTAGTCACGAATCGCAGATGCTGAAGATGTTGGTGGTAGCACTCGTGATGCTGGCGTTGATTGTTGTAAATGTATTATCCCCTGCTAGTCACGAATCGCAGATGCTGAAGATGTTGGTGGTAGCACTCGTGATGCTGACGTTGATTTTTGTGAATGAAGTCAACGCAGGCCCTCTCGCGTATGGCATTTGCCAAACCGGCTGCAATGCACTCGCAGTGGCATACTATGCTGCTGCTGGGGCGGTATTCGGCACCGTCACTGCGGGTGTTGCTACTGGGCCTGCTATTCTCGCCTGCAACGCCGCGCTTGGAACCTGCATGGCTAGCTGCGTCGCAGCCGGCCTTTCGCCGACGCCCTAGTCGTCATATCCCTCCGCGTTTTTGGTAAGACGAACGCAGTTTTTTTACGAGCTCATCCACTTGATTAACCATCGCTCTCGTGATAAGCGTTTTGAAGGAGTCATTTTATTGTGCAGATGAACGATTCAAGGTGCTCTCTTTCCTATCCTTGGTGACATCTGCCCAGTTGCTCAAAGGAAAAGTATACGTGAAACTTTCTTTAAGAGCATCAAGTGGATTAGTTTGTTTTGGTTCCTTTGTTACTTTAGCTTGGAGCTTGACCACCATTGAAAGCGAAGTCGATATGGGTTCGTTGTACCTCTGTATTCATCATACCAAGAGCTGCAGCAAAGAGTGAATGTGATTCCTGTCGAATATCAGCGATTGTGGCTAAGTTTCGTCTTAGAATGCTGCTTTACAGTGGACAAACGTTGCTACAATGCACCTTTCGGTTGTGGCAGCACCAAGATGGCTACATCAAGAACGATGTTGAAGTGTTTTTTTGCTCCGTGGCTGTTCTACACCGCTGCTCGGTTGTCGATAACGGGCCTCAAACACACCGCTCGACAGCACCTTTTTCTCTATGAGAAAGCATGCATCGTACTTAGTACGCAACCAACCGGCTAACTAACATGGGCACTTGGTGAAGACATCAAAACGTTGTCGACGATACATCTTGCAACAGCATATCAAAATAGTGTAGCCATCTCGCAGCTAATTGTCATAATCGATCAGACCAAAATAATCAAGTTGTGGAGGTCGACCTGCCTCCACCAGTCAAAGACGAGTAGCTACAAGCAATAGGTCACAATTGCTCAATAGCCATGGGCGCCAAGCAGGAGCAGACGCCGCCGGCGTCTCCACAGAAGGGCGATTTCCTCAAGCTTTTCTGGACGTTGGCTGAGAGCGACCGTAATGTGCGTACCCAAGCAGCTGCTCAGCTTCTCGCACATTTGCAGAGCAGCGCCAAAGCTGAGTCCGAGGTGCAATACACACTCAAGCGACTGGTACGCGGCTTGGCATCTTCGCGTGATGCTGCGCGTCAGGGTTTCAGTACGGCACTCAGTGGCCTCTTGGCTGCTTTTCCTGCGCAACTCGCGTTGCAGAGTACACAGACGCTTTTGCGCGACGCCATGGAGTTGCACTCGTCCATGAAGCCCATGGAGCAGCGCGAGCACATGTTCGGCCGTCTCTTTGGCCTCTTAGCACTGTACCGCTCCGGCAGATTAGTCACCGACCTGCCTCTGCTTGTGGCTGTAGTCAAGGAGCTACTGGAAATGGCTCTATTCAAGCGCTGGTTCCGCGAAACGTGCTACGAAGCAGCTCTGACGCTGTTGACGGACGTGCCGACGGAGCAGTTTCTGACTCAATTGGCGAGTCCAATCCACAATTGTCTGCAGATTCAGCCGTCTAAGGGCAGTGAAGAGGAAGGTGTGGAAGCCTGGAACGCAGACCAAGTGCTGCTTGCTGTTGGAGTGCAGCGATATCTACACGTAACAGGCATTGACCAAGATAAAGAACAGATGAAGCAATTGCCAGAAGCAGCGATATCTACACGTAACAGGCATTGACCAAGATAAAGAACAGATGAAGCAATTGCCAGATAACTTTGCGGCGGTTAATGCGATGCAACGACACAAGATGCAATTGCTGGCGCGTCCGTTGCGTGGGTCTTCCGGGTGCTATCCGCGTGTGCATTCAGCTTGGTTTGGAGTGTTTGGTCACGATGCGTGGGTCTTCCGGGTGCTATCCGCGTGTGCATTCAGCTTGGTTTGGAGTGTTTGGTCACGTACTGAACCCGACAGAGAAGCAGCTTGACGGTGAGTTGTTTCAAGAGAGCTGGACGGTGCTGGTAGAGAACTCGCTAGTTGGTGGACACACAGAGGATAACGCACCTACGAGTCATGAACGTCAGGGTTTGGCGTTCAAGTTGTTTGAACTGGTCGCTCCCAAGCTGCCGGCTCCGGTTCTTCGTGCAATTCTCACGCCGCGATTCGTCAAGTGTCTGTACAACAATGCGGTTGCCAAGAGAAACTATTTGCACGAAGCTGCGCGTCACTGTCTCAAGTCGTTTGCAGCGTGTGCTCCTGCTGAGCTTTTCCATTTCTTCTGTAAACAGTTCACTTCACCTCTTTCGATCCTCGTGACTGGTACATCTGCTGACAGTGACGAAGAAGAGGAAGAAGAACCCAAGAAGAAACAGAAACTGAGTGCTGGTGGGTTTAATGCTCTTGTGGAGCTGGAGGAGAAGAAAGAGCGAGAAGAAGCGAGGAAGCGACGTACAGACCGTGCTCGTGTTTGGGCTCTGGAGACAATGGTAGCCGCTCTTACAGAGCAGCTGAGCTTGAAGAAAGACGTGGAGCGAAGAAACTGCAGGACGACGTACTGCGCTTCCTCGTGTTCCACTCGTTCTTCACTTCATCTAGTGATAAATCCACTCCTTCCAAGAAGAACAAGAAGAGCAGCATTTCTGCTGATGATGAAGTTGCGCAAGAGGCGGCGGCAGCTACTCCCGTTCTCACCGAGACTGTTGCAAATTACGCCAAGACTCGTCTCTTTTCGCTGTTAAGTTTGGGTCTGGCTGGTGCTGATGGAGCGCGTGCAAGCGCTAGCGTTCTGAGTCGCATTTTCTCGCTTGCTCAGGAGATGCAGACGAATAGCTCTGTAGTTATGCTGCGTGAACCTCTTAGCGAAGACGTTTCGACTCATTTCACTGCACTTGTCGGTCATGTTGATGCTTTGCGCAGTCAAGAGGCTGAAGTAGACGAGGAGAACAAAACAAAGACCAACCGATCTCTCAGTGAGACGTTCTTTCTGCTCTTCATGAGTGCTGGACTTCAGCTCTTAGACGACGAGCAGCGTGAAGACGCCAGTGTGGTAGCTGCGGATCTGGACAAATGTTATGCTCAACTAGTTGCGCGTGAACAGAAGAATACACCTACAAAGAAGAGCAAAAAGAACGAGTCGGAGGCTGAGGAAGAATCGGTGGTGGTGCTTACCGATCTGTTGTTGAGTTTGTTGTCTCAAGACTCGAGTGCGCTGCGTGAAATCGTGACGCAAGTGTTCCGTTCGCTGTTGCCGTTGCTTAATGCTGCGTGTCTTACTACGATGGTGAACGTGTTGGA
The DNA here is from genome assembly GCA_024679045.1 of Phytophthora brassicae. Taxonomy (NCBI): domain Eukaryota; phylum Oomycota; class Peronosporomycetes; order Peronosporales; family Peronosporaceae; genus Phytophthora; species Phytophthora brassicae. The sequence goes on from JAIKVB010000913.1 coordinate 5,256, forward strand.
GCCTTCGGTTGACGGTGAGACTGGCGCTGTCGACGACGAAGACGATGAGTTTGCACCTGTGACGCGTCGTGAAGATGAAGAGGAGAACGACGAGGAAGAAGAAGAAGAAGAAGTGGCGCTAACATCGGCGAACGCTGTGTCCGATGCGCTCCGCAAAGATGAAAAGCTCTCGGCGCTGCATCAGGAAGATCTGGCGCTTGCAGCGATCGTCGGACAGGTAAAAGTCCGCTCGCAACGCAAGAAAGATCTGAAACGTGCTCGTCTGCAAACGATGCACTTCCAGTTGCGTGTGTTGGACTTGTTGCAGGTGTTTGTTTCGCAACGTCCTGAACAAACTGAAGCTGCTTGTGCCAAACACAACGTCTTGGTGTTGTCATTGGTGGCTCCGCTCTTCCGTATCCTCGTTCGTGTACAGAACGCTGATACTGAGAAACTTGTGCTTCGGGATCGTCTGCAGGCGGTGCTTCTTCATAAGGTGCTTCGTACTAAAGACAAGGTTCCGTCTGGCGAAGCTGCTCAGACTGAAGCGCTCGAGGCTCTTCGTCAGATTGTTGAGTTGGTACGTACTACAACTCTGGAGAAAGATCGTGCCGGTAAAGTTGCGTCTGCTGCTGTGGTGCATCTTGTCCGTGTGATTTGTACAACTGAAGCTTCAAACGAGGAAGAAGTGGAGAAGATCATTTATGCGTCTGTTCTTGACGCTTTCACAAAGAAACACTCGCGTTTCCCACGTGGCTCGTTCGACGAGTTGTTGACGAAATCTCCTGCTGTTGGTGTTCGTGTGCTACTTGAACCGCTTGTTGCTGTTGCTGCAGCGACAGAGAAGAAAGAAGATACTGAGGAGTCGGAAGTGCGTCCAGCTGTGGATGAGTTCTCCAAGGGCGAAGTGTTTCGTCTTCTGACGGTGTTGCTTCGTGGTAGTAGCAAACTGCAACAAAGTAACGAGTTGACGAAGACGCAGATAAATGCTTTTAAACGAGTGCAGAAGTCTATGGAGACGGCGTTGGTGCGGCAATTAGCTCCGGAGAATGTGCAGCAGCTCAAGGCGAAGCGGATGAAGGTCGTCATGATGTTTGCGCTGCAGTTGGTCAAGTTCTGGCACGCGTCAGAAGACAAGAAAGCGACGGAAGCTGATGTTCGCTCAGTTGTGACTGCAGTGCAAGCTGTGGAGTCCAAATCTCCGGTTATCAAGGGAATGGTCAAGCAGATCTCGGAGGCTGCTGGTATCCCGTAAGTCCAAATCTCCGGTTATCAAGGGAATGGTCAAGCAGATCTCGGAGGCTGCTGGTATCCCGTACGTGGCCACTTCTAACGGTATGAAGACGGACAAAAAGACACAAGACGAGGACGAACTGATGCCTGAACATGAAGAGGATTTAAAGAAGGTCGAGACGAAGAAGAACAAGGGAAAAAGCCCCAAGGATAAGCAGAAGAAGAAGCGCAAACGCTCCATCGCAGAGGAGTAAGAAACATCGTCAGCCGCTAACAAAGCAGAAGAAGAAGCGCAAACGCTCCATCGCAGAGGAGTAAGAAACATCGTCAGCCGCTAACCACGTGGACGAACGCAAACTGTCCGTCATTAGTCGCCATCCCAGTCCGAAAATCTCGACAGTATTGCGCACTCCATAAGGCTTAGTCCACCTATTATAGATTTTAGAGCTTTTATGTTTTTTTCATCAAATTTTCCACAAAATTCTTCACAATATTCACAATATTCATGTATCCACTCACAACATTTGTAGGTTTTGAATACTCTTTCCTTGTTGCTTCTTCCGCTGAAGGGTTAACTGCTGCAAATACCACACAAGAAAGGGTGCAAACCTCCTATACTAAAAAATTCTACACCGTTGCGCTGCCTCAGGAGGAATCTGCTTAGCAGCTCTGGATCACAATGCCGGGTATCTTTAAGTGCTGTCCTGTCGTCTATGGAGTCGCCGCTCTAACCGCGGAACTTGCCCCACACATGCAGCAGCACCACGAAACCCACAAACATGAGGCAGCTCACCAGCACCGTCGTAGGTCCAATCTTGAGGCCGGGCGAGTCGTCCGTGTAAAAACGCAGGATGCCTGCCGAGCTGCCGCCCATGCCGCGTCCAGTGTTCTGTCCAGAACGCGCTGCCGCCACAGGACGTCGGCTGTGTAGAGGAAAAGACGATTAACATAAAGATAACCATAGCGTTAATAACAATATAAACCTCCAGAGATGTGTTGCCTACTCACTTGCGCAGGCCGCTGGCCGCCGCGCCTTCCGCAGACGCCGTCGGGGCGGGTTTCTTTCCAGTCAAAGCTCCGTTTGCGCCTGCAGCCTGTAGATAAATAGCACACAAGGAAGACCGAGTCAGTGGCTGGCGTCTCCACAGTCTAGATAGGTTAAACGCACCATTTTGTCTTTAAATTGTCGTGTCGGGAGACTTTCTCTGTTTGATTGTGAGGAGCTTTGATCCAAAGTCGGAGGGGGAATTGGAGCTGCTGCCACGTATCAAAGAGGTGCTGTACCGTGGGTTCACATTAAATACGATACGATTGTGCGACCGAATATGTGACGTGTGAAAAAGGCAACTATGCTGTTTTAGAGGTCCCAGTACCGTGTATGAGGGTCGCGCTGCGTCTCGACCACCTGCAGAACAGTGGGCGCAACTACCTGCGCTTCTAGCTCCTTTTTCTTGAGGATGCTGGCGTACTTTTTCTTCTGGTACCGCTCGTACAGCGTTCGAGGGGCGAGTGTGCTCATGAGCCCTACGAAGACTAGTGACAGTGAGATGGCGGCGAACATCAAGAACTTGGAGCGACGAGAGTTGTAGGCCTCGGGTAGTACCGGAGCGATTGTCACTGCTGCTACGTCTGCCGACCCACTTGCACTAGATTCCCCTAAGCCATACTTGCTGTTGAAGGCTTTGTCCGTGAGCACGCACAGCAGTGTTTTCTCCACGTAGCGGCATACAGCCTCGCTGTCGGAGCAAACGAGACTTGTCGTCTTGGACACGTTGAATGTCTGCAGACTCGCAAAGAGCGTGGCATCCGTTTGTCGAACCTCAAACTCTACTAGCTTTACTGTTGAGGTGAGCGACAGCACTTGCAGCGAGCTGGGAAAAACTACTCCGCCAATGTACGTGATTGGGTTGTTTGAAAAGTTGAGCGTCGTAATTGTGCTTGGAAACGATACGTTGCGTAGACTCGTCAACTTGCCATTTGATACATAACTGGTAGGTCACAACAACACGTTAGTATTTGCTGCTTATACCGGTACCTACTTTCATTAAAGCACGTACAGTTTGGCGAGGGTATTCAGAAAAGTTAAGTTCGGCAGTGAAGTAAATGGACAACAACACGTTAGTATTTGCTGCTTATACCGGTACATTAAAGCACGTACAGTTTGGCGAGGGTATTCAGAAAAGTTAAGTTCGGCAGTGAAGTAAATGAGTTCCTGGACAGATCCCTATCACCAAGACCTCCACGCCCGTTCAGTAACCAAGCAGACCAACAAGGACACCAGACGACCAAACGTACAGCGTTTGGACAGTAGACGGGATCGAAAAGCTTTCTAAATAATTAATGCTGTTGTTGTTGAGGTAACTTTAGTGTCAAGTAGACGAAGTTAGCAATCCGTTCAAGCATAACCAGTACCACACTCACTCACGTACAGCCTCGTAATGAATGGTAAGCTCTTTACAACGACGATTCCTCTGCTACTTAAGTCCAGCTTCAACGCTCCATCACTCTTCGTCTCCACTGTGACGACGTCTACGGTACAGTTTGCGTTCTCGACCACCGCTGCAGGAATTGAACTTGATGCAGCGTAGTTCGAGACCGTTGTAGCCATGATAGAACACGTCGTTGCTGTCGTACTCACAGCCACAAAAGCGTTCATAGCAGTACTAATTAAGCCGCATGCCATGATTGCCACAGCCCGCGTCGTCCGTAGCATTTTTTTGCTAGTCAAGCAAGTCATAAGACTCGCTTTTTATAGTTGTGCCGAAGTTGAAGTTGATATATGCGTTATCGCAGGTTGCATTGAGTAGACCACATCAACATTACTTTCGTGATGAGTATTTGTGTACAAAACACCACAAATCTTGCAGTGGTTTCCGGTTGTCAACGCAGGCGAGCATGACGAACAGCTTGGCGACAGCGTTGTCACAGGCGCTGGACGCCACATTCCCTCGCGTGGCGTTCACCATGGCGTACGGATCTGGTGTCTTCCAGCAGAAGAATCACGACGCCAGCAGCAGCATGCTTGATCTGGTATTCGCCGTAGACGACCCGCGGGCCTGGCACGAGCAGAACCTGGCGCGTAACCCGCACCACTACTCGGTACTCAAGTATCTGGGCGCAGCCAACGTCGCTTCTTTCCAGAAAAACTTCGGTGCCGGAGTTTATTATAATACTCTGGTAAAAGAAATGATATATCATTGTCAGTGTTTACCACAAAGAGGCTGACGGCATTGGATGGCAGGTTCCTCTTACAGGCAAACTGCTTGGGACGCGACTTATTAAATACGGCGTCGTGAGTACGAAGACGCTGTGTGAAGACTTAGTTACGTGGAAAACACTCTATCTGAGCGGAAGGATGCACAAACCTGTACGAGTTTGACTGGTGATTGTCGATACAGTAAAAAAATACTGACGCTTTGATGCTGATTTTAGGTCAGTATCCTTTCTACCAATGAAGATATCCAGACAGCAAGCACCACAAACCTGAACCATGCACTGAACTACGCACTGCTTTGCTTACCGGAGAAGTTTTCAGAGCAAGATTTGTACATGGTACGTGAAGACGCCTGGAAAAGGGATGTAAAATACTAACGTTTACTGCCTTTTTAATGGTCGGTGAATAAGAAAATCGCAGGTATTTCGTACTTAGGAGACTTCCGGATGACTTTCGGTGAGAACCCGAAAAAAGTGCGCAATATTGTGGACGGCAACGTTAAGGCATTCCGGGAGCTGTACCAACACAAAATTAAGGTAAGCAAATTGCACGACTGTTTTTATTAGATGACTGAGCCTCTGCTTCGATGATTATTTCTTCGACAGAGCTCTCCCTTTATGTCTCGTTCGCTCTCAGACGGTGACATGCTGGTCGCCAATATCAACGATCTCCAGACTAGACAAACCATTGTGGAGGCATTGCCATCCAATGTGCTGCAACGTCTTGCCGCCAAATTTAAGACGACTGGCGCATTTGACCACCAAGCTGTCACCACAAAGCAGTTGCAACGAGTGATCGCAACGATAGTGTTTCGATCAAGTCGGTCGCAGAGCATCAAGGGCATTGCCACTGCTGGTGCCGTGAAATCGATCATTTACGTTGGCCAGAAACTGCAACGCACCTATTTCCGAACCACCAAGTGATTTACAGTTCAAATGTCATGGAGGACATTACAAGTAAGTTTACGAGCAAAAAGCGTATTCAAAAGTTACCTATCTATTGTCGAGTAGCTCAGCTGTTACTTAGACAGTCAGCACCTTCTTGAGGTGCTCCACTCGGCTCTTGGTCTCCTGTGCAAACTCCTTGTCCTCTCCGTCCAGTGCGTCAATTTGCTTGATACGCTGGTCGCACTTGGCCATCAGGTCGAACTCAGGCTTTTTGCATGCAGCCAGAAAGTTGGGTCCGATCATGGCAAATTCGGCGAGTCCCTCCACCGCGCTCTCGCACAAATCGACGTCTTCGTGCTTAATAAACGCGGCTACTGCCTTAATGAAGAAATCTGCTTCAAGCACTAAATCCGCTGTCGAGCGGCTGTTGCGGATCAAATACCGCAGGAAGAACAACGATTTGCGCTGCAGTCGGACGTCCGTTGCCGCCAAGTTCTGCTGCATGAGCTCCAGACCTTTGCAGCTTTCTCCTACAAATCTCTGCTCACCGGCAGCGTGATGACGAACCAGACAAGAAATACCCAGCAAAGCCTTGACGCGGCACGTTGTGTCCTTGTCTTCGCGTGCCAAAGTGCATAGAACTTCCAATAGACCTGCGTCCACCGCTGCGTCCTGGCAGAAAGGATTGTTCTGCACCGCCACAGCGCAAATTTCAGCAGCTAGTGCGCGGGAGGAAGCCTGTTGGTACTTGTGAATAACGTTCGTCATGACACGCAGGCCGCCCATTTTGACAAAGTTTTGCGCGTTGTCGATCTGATCGATGCGGGTCATTAGCTCGTCCATCAGCGCGTCTTTGTACTGCGCGAGCTCCTCTGACGACGGAGCATCTTCTTCCTCCGCGATGGTGCCATCCTCAGCAGCAAACACGAGACGCGGGTCTTCACCTTCGAGGATGCGCAGGATGTCCTTGACACGCTCGTTCTCGTCGATTACACCTTCGTTCATAACCATCTCCAAGAACCGACGCTTGTCCTCGGAAATGGGTGTCGCTTCTGCAGGAGTTGTGCCATCCGTCTGTTTCATGGTCCACTTCATGAGCGCTTGCCACTTGGCCTGGTCGCCTGCCATAATTATGTGGTTGCTGGCAATTATAATTGTGTCGGATTGATGTTGAATGGTTTTCCCATGTCGAAAGTTCGCGAATAGTCTAGAAAAATCAGTTGTGTCAGCCAATCACAGACGAATGTTGGGAAAAAGGCAAAAAATACGAATGGCTTCATATGTAACTTGCAAAGTAAGATAATCGAGACTACTGTATATGAAGTCCTACTTTTCAGTAAAAAAGCTTCTTAATGGGTTGGCCAAACTGCCCCTCGAAGAAAATTTCTGTGGGCTGGAAGCGTACTGACGGCCTTGGTTTGACTTCGGGGTTTGCGTGACCCAGCGCCACCACCACAGGGACACTGTAGCGTTCGGCAGGGATGCTCAGCACCTTTTTCAGTTTGGCCTGGTTCATTCCCTCCATTGGGCACGTGTCGAGACCGTGCGCCTTTGCAGCGTACAGGAAGGTTGCGGCTGCAAAAGTCGTTTGCTTGTACGCCCAGGCCTCCGTGGACACAGTGGGGTCGTGCTCTCCCGAGAAGACCTCGACGAGCGCCGGAATTTTGCTCACAAAAGCTTCCGGGGCGCCGTTGTTACGATTCAGCTGCTGCATGTTCTCCACGTTCTTGCTGGGCTCTGCAAGGCACGAAACATGAGAAAACACTTCGAGTGCGCATCAAAATCTTAGTGCACAAACTCACCACAATCCGCCACGAAGACGGCCACGACGGGGGCTTCCTTCACTTTACTAGCGTTCGAGTCCATCATGGCAGTCGCCAGTCTTTCGCGGTCCTCCTGTGTGCGCATCAGAATAACCACATAGGACTGCGTGTTGAATCCCGTCGGGGCTCGCTGTAATATAAATATTAATTTATGGTGAGCAGCCGTGACGAATTCGTTTCTGAGAGCCCGAACTCACCTGTGTGAGCTTGAGAATCTCTCGGAGCGTCTCATCCGACACGGGGTCAGGCAGAAACGATTTGCAGGCAAAGCGCTTGCGGATCGCAGCTCCAAGTTGTTCGGCCATCTTGATGTGATGAAAAGGCGGCGAATTTTAAAGTGAGGTACATGTACGCTTACCTGCCGCCCTACTCAGACACCAGTCGACCAAATGGATACATTCCCACGAGTTCCGTAATCAATAAAGCTGAAGTGCAAATGGCAACCTAGAACTTTAGCATGATTCGCTGCGGATTCTTAAGGACGGGTCATTTACACGAACCGAAGCGTTCAAAGTACTGGTGACGTTTCGTGGACTACATCGCAACTTTGGACATTGCAGTTATACATGTAGTAAAACCCGTGAGCCATGGTTATTTTAATAGGAGCGTACAATTAATATACGCAATCCTATAAACCGGGACGTTGGTTGATTCGTTTGGCAAGCCAAGTGGCTACTTTCCTCATCTACTTAACATGTTTTACGTGCCGAAATCAATTGCAAAAGGCTGGCTTTGGTCATTCATTAGAGCCGATCAATGATCAACAACTTGTCAGGGTTAATAACATAAACCAAATAGAAGGCAAAATTAATCATCATCAACAACTTGTCTGATTGATTACCTTGTCACTCCAATCACTCCAATGCCACTTACCATCAACTTAAGCACCACTTCATAAAACCATTTTCCACGTGCGTCAGCCGTATCATTCCAAATCTCCGATCATCATGGTACTAATATTACCTTATTATTCCCCCCGACTCATGGGCTCAGCAAGAAGCTGCCTGCTGCGCAAAGGTGTCGTCACCCGGACCCGCACACTCAGCAGCGCACAGAAGAGTCTGGGCGCCGCCATCGAGGAGCGTTACGCGTGCAAAGCATTCCTGCCCGATGCGGTACCGGATGAGACGCTCAAAGAGATTCTCAAGCTCACATTGGTGCGCACTGCGATGCAATTTTATTAGCAATTGATGGCATACTAACGGTGCTACTCTTTAATTCAGCGCGCGCCCACGGGCTTCAATACGCAGCCATATGCGTGCGTTTTGGTGCGAGAGCAGAAGGATCGCGAGAAGCTGGCGGGCGCCATGATGGACAGCAACGCCCGCAAGGTCAAGGAAGCCCCCGTTGTGGCAGTGTTTGCTGCTGATTGTGGTAAGCTGGGGGCTGTGTGGACGTACTGTGGATATTGGTAGAGAGCTGACGAAGTGCTGGGTATGTTCATGACTAATTAGAGCCCAGCAAGCGCGTGCCGCGTCTGCAGAAGCTGGCATACGAGAATGGCGCCCCCGCAGATTTCGTGAGCAACATGCCGCACGTGGTTCGCCTTTTCTCGGGAGAAGGAGTCGTCGCCAGCGGCCTACGCGCGGTCATCGCTACGGCCGTGTCGCCACTGATGCCTGCGCCTTCGACCGTGTCGACCGAAGCTTGGGCGTTCAAACAGACGGCGTTCGCCGCCGCTACATTTCTGTATGCTGCTCAAGTCCACGGCCTGGCGACGTGTCCGATGGAAGGGTTTGACCAGATTCGGGTGAGGAACGCGCTCGATATCCCGGACCGTTACGGTGTACCTGTGGTGATCGCACTTGGTCACCCGAACACGACTGCGAAGCTAGAGAAGCCGTCCGCGCGACTTGATCCTACGGAGGTTTTCTTTGAGGGCAAGTTTGGACGCTCCAGCAAGGATATTTTCTCCGTCAAGCAGACTGGCGACGTCGACTAACGGATCCTGTCGGGAACTTTTAAACATCGACTTAAAGTATTACTCTTTTTTACGTCCCGAGGATCACATTCTGTGTTTTTGGTCATGCAGTCCGCTCAAGTTGATAGCTAGTCAGCTCGCTAATAAAATAAATCGATAGGAGTGACTCCGACTAACTCGCTGCTCATCATGGCTTGTGGCTCTTTTTCAATGACCAAGTGAGGAGTGGGTAGAACAAGCAGAATGTCAATAGTGACAGCGCTACGAGAGGAAAGTATGCTACTATTAATACTTAATGTACTGAATTATTCCCGAGGGACAGAATGCCCATTTTTATGTAATGGTATTTAATCAAACGTATTTTAGACCAGTTTTATTCTCGTAGTTGATACTCCATAAAAAATGTGGTAAAATCATTTTGCTATTCACTAAACCAATCCCAACGTTTCGATGAAAAATAATTTTGTCTTGCAAGGCTAAGCTATATAGGCAACACATTTTTATACATTTGCTATTCACTAAACCAATCCCTACCTTTCGATGAAAAATAAATTTGTCTTGCAAGGCTAGGCTATATAGGCAACACATTTTTATACTTCTCTGTCCCACGTACTTTGGTACGTGACATTGGTACAAACAATCATGTAGTCTTTGTGAACTGGTTGGAAACTGAATACCACCATATGCCGCAGCACAGAGCACGTATGAACTGGGTTAATTGAAGCAATTGAATGTTCTTGTGACCCGGTGCCAAAGTTACTTTGACTTCCAGCAGCTTTCGTGCAGCTGAAGTGCTATTTCTTTTGTGTCGTCTCAATCGGACTCCGTATGGTTTATAAGTTCAGAGTCAACTTCGAAGCGTTAATTACAACGCTCGTAGACTGTCATGTAACTGGTGTCCACCGCTCAACCCACACATACTGTCGTGTTGGCGCACCGCCACATTCTGCGGTATACTTGAAGCGCATGTGCTAGCTCTTACTCGACTGCATGGTGGCCAAAACTTCGTAAGTTTGTCTTGTTGGAGAACGATCCACAATGAGCATATCTTCGAGACACAGTCCGAGTCAGGAATGACCCAGCAGTTTAAGTCAAACGGCTGGCAGACTTTATCCTGGTGTATTGCTGGTTGTGTGAAAAGGCGCTTCTGTATCCGTCAAAACAGTTGACAGGACGAAAGACATGACATCATAATATGATACATATTACTACGTAGTATGTAAATAGGCAAATACAGTTCGCTACGATTGATGACCAGCGAAACAGACCCAACGACCTTGTAAACTGGTAATACATAATGTATCACCTGATCTTATTTCAGCTTACAAAATTCGATGCACTGCCTTTTCAAGAGCTCTCGAACCTATTGGTTCATACATACCCTACAGTAGCGCCATTTAGTGCCTAACCCTGCTCAAAAGATAGTGTCAACTATCAAGACGTTTTTGCGTACAAACAACAATTTTAGTAGATCTTCTTATGGCTTAGAATATTGAGCCCAAAATTAAGCTACAGACCTGTCGCTACAGACTTTGTCGCTGTTAATACGAGATGTTGCGGTGTTGATGTTGGTGATAAGCTATAGCATATCTAGTCTATAAAACAATATTCGCGTTGTGTGCATTATTCGTTTCTTTGAAGTTATTACAACTTTCAGCTCCTTTCACCGATTGTCATCTGTGGCTGAAATCCAAGCTACAAATCCTAGGCCACAGAATTTACCTTCGACTCTAACCGAGTCAACATATGATGCCGTATGATGAAATACAGCATGATTTCCATGCCTGTGCTTTCATGAGGAAGTACGTATGTTCACCAGGTACTGTAGGAGCATCACAATTGAGCAATTACTATTTAGTGCCTGAGGAAGCGAGGGACGGGTAGCTGGGGGTCTTAAATCACTTTCCAATTTGCCTCACCGCCAGCACTGCACCCAATCACAAACTTCATCGCTCCTTCGAATACTTGAACATGATTCGCATCCAGCTCGCTTTCGCCGCCTTGGCCCTCTTTGCTCAAAACACAAACGCCTTCACCGTCGGCACACCATCAGGTCTGGCTGCTGGAGCAACCGGTGGCGCCAACGGCAAGACCGTGTACCCGACGTCAACTACTGAGCTGGCGAACTATCTAAAATCAACTGAACCGCTTGTGGTCGTGCTGAACAAGACCTTCGACTTCCTCGGTACGGAGGGGACGACTACCGAAATTGGTTGTCGGCCGGACTACACTCGTGACTGCATGGCCAAGAAGAACGGCTTCAAGAGCCAGGATGTGATCCTTCAAAGCGGCGGAATGAAGAACACGGGTGGCTGCACTGGTGGCACTGAGGTGACGGTGACGTATGACAAGGCCCCTCTCAATCGTATGACTGTGCAGGGCGACAAGACCATCCGTGGTATTGGCAAGAGTGGAGTGATCAAAGGCAAGGGATTAACACTCGTCGGTGACAACATCATCGTCCAGAACATCCACATCACGGAGCTCAACCCTCACTTGGTCTGGGGTGGCGACGCCATTTACATGCAGGGAACGAACGGCGGTAAGACGCCGATGAAGAAGATTTGGCTCGACCACATCAAAGTCTCCCGCGTTGGTCGTCAATTTCTCACGACCAACTTGGCAAGCACTGACTCCATGACCATCAGTAACTCGGACTTCGACGGTAACACCGACTACTCCGCTACATGCGACGGCCACCATTACTGGGGTTTCATTTTCTACGGTACGACGCGCTTCAGCATGCTAAACAACTACATTCACGGAACTTCTGGCCGCTCCCCCAAGATCGGTGGTGACAGTGCGGCCAACGTCGTGGCGCATGTTGTCAACAACTTCTGGAGTAACAACACGGGCCACTCGTTCGAGATTGGCGCCAACGCGTGGGTTCTTGCTGAGGGAAACTACTTTAGCAACACGAAAATTCCCATCTACACTGGTACGAATGGCGCCTTGTACGCCGCAAACAGTGATGATGAGTGCAAAAGCTACCTGGGACGCGCGTGTGCGGCCAACACACTGGTGAACAGTGGCAGCTTCGAGTCGCGCAATGGTGCTACCGCTCTCAAGACGATCAAATCGTACGCCACTTTTGCCGACTACGCACCGGAAGTTATCGATAGTCAAACGAGCGGGTCGCAGCAGCAGCAGCAGCACTCTTCCCAGACCAACGACACATCGGACCAGCAGCAGACTGAGCAAAATCAGCAGTCGAGCGAGTCCAGTAGACTGGTTGTTCAAACGAGCGACCTCGAGAAGGTGTGGGAGCAGACGACCAGCAACTTCGGCGTCGGAAAACTGGATTAAGTGGCGGTGTAGGCGTCGAAACGTAGTGTCACCCCATGTAAGTCATGTAGTTCTGTATACTGTAGCGTGAAACAAGTACATTGAATGGAAACCAATTGAGCATTACTCTCCAGATTGTTTTGTTCTCTGGATTTTAATCCAGAGTCCTTCCAACGATCGGAATGG
>JAIKVB010000914.1:0-17770 GCA_024679045.1 Phytophthora brassicae
CAAAAACACATCCAGTACCGGTAAGGTCGAATCGTCAAGTGCTTGAACGTTATCGAGCACGAACAAACTGTCAGTTCGCTGACGTCTATCACCTCAAACTTGACGACGACAGATCCACAAAGCCGCGACTTCGCACGGAACAGCTCTGGATTTTGCCTCGCGTGACCGGTGACAAGTCTTTGGTCGTTGTTGTACACACATATGTGTTTGGTTAAAAATCTTATGTTGTGGATCACAGCAACGCAACAACAACGCACGCTCACGACGCTATTATGGTCCGGTTTTCTATCAACTTTTTTTCTTTTGGATTGGTTTGGATTGAAAATTGAGCTTCGCTTTCTACTTCTTCGGTGTTTGGTGTGCGCGTTGTCGGTAGTGGCTATCATACTCGTATTATTTTCGACTTTTGCAGCGGCATGCTTTGACTCAAGAGTTTGAGCGACAAGTGGTGTCTTGGCTGGAGAATTTCCACAGGTATAGATAGGATATCAGTTGCAATCAAATCTTACAGGTTTACAAACCAATCAAAAAAAATGTTGCCGGAAAACCTGACGATAATAGCTGTGTGAGCGTGCGTTGTTGCGTTGCTGTGAGCCACAACAAAAGATTTTAACCCATGTACAACAACGACCAAAGACTTGTCACCGGTCATGCGAGGCAAAATCCAGAGCTGTTCCATGCGGCTTTGTTCCATGCGGCTTTGTTACTCCCTAAATAACAAATTATCCTTAAAATGTTACTAGAGGACAGATATAATCCAAAATGTTGCTCGAGAGGACTCACCGGATCAGTTCCCACAGGTCAAGATAGAATGTCAGTTGTAATCATATCCTACAGTTTTTTTATGCAAATCTTCAGTGGATGGGCGAACCATTAGATATATTATCTATTTTTGTAACAACATAAATTCATTGAGTATTTATTTAAGTTTCTTGTAGTTGATTAACCGTGTTCAACAGGGTATAATGTACTTGCGTATTCAGACCCCCATACCGATCGTTGGAAGGACTCTGGATTAAAATCGAGAGAACAACTAAAAACTATCTAAACTTAAACTGGGGCCTCTGATCAGGTTCCGAGAGACCTTTTAAGACCATTTTTATTGGAAGGAGGTCGAATCCAACATAACAGAGTGTACAACGATTTAGCAGAGATTAAATGTAGTTTGTCCATGTAAATCGTATACCGTATAATATGTCATTGATCCGACACTACATCTTCAGATAGGAATGAATATCATCACTTATCCGACCAACCCATTTTTGTACTGGGTAGAGCCGTTCATAATAGCCAATCATCGCTTTATTTTTTATTAACACCATATCAAATAACGTTTAAATCACAGTTTTGACCAATCATTTAGGGTGGGTTAGCTAGGTCCACTACGGTGCAAGTCCGACGTATCAGGTCGGAGGGGATCGAAAAATATCCTAAAAGTCAACGCTACTATGGTGTTTGTCCGTCCGTAACGACAATTACACTTAGACCGATTTCGGCCGAACACGCTCATTGGCTGCCGAGCGCAGCGAAGGTGGCCCGATTGGATAAAATACTCGGAGTGCTTTGCGGGACCGAAGGGCTTGCCCCAGCCTCCCCTGACCAACTAACACTGTGAGTAGTGGTGCGAGCGGAACGGGCCCGCTAACTACCGGAGTGTAGCGTAGGTAGATTAACTTACTTAACTAATTTGCTTACCGCCGCGTAGCGGGGGAACTCGGTTAGTGTGTATGACAATACAAACACTCAGTAAAAGACGTATCACACGCATATTTTCATTTTATCCGACTGAGCGGACTGATGCAATCGTTGCAATACAATATAGGACCGCTATGCCTACATGTACAGACGTGAAGGTCCCAACACGTATAGAAAAGAACGACAATCCGAAGGTCCCCATACGCAAAGAAAACACCACAATTTAACCGCAAAGATAGTTAGTATAAAAACCCCGCTACGGTCATATTCACGAGCGTCCCGCCGTTTTTGGTCACCAAAGACGTCTGTTACTGCAGTCTTCAGCACCCGGTTCCACCTCCTCCGTCGTCCCTAGCTGTCACTGATGCCGCCTTAATCGCTGTCACCACAACCTCGTCCATCCTCGACCTCCGCTGCCGTCCTTTTCTGCCAGCGGCTTGTCCACCGCAGTCGCTCTCCTCCTCTTCTCCAGCAGTTCTCGGAGGAGGACTCCTTCGGTCTCCACCCCAGCCGTCCTCCTTTCCTTCCCGCCGTCGCTCTATGCTGAAGCCGGCTCTCCTTAAATATGACCCCACATCTATATATACTATCTAAAATATAGAACATTAAAAAGAAGCTACATTTATAGATTAAAGCTTTAGTCTAGTAGAAGCTTTTCACTATTCCCTGGACGAGTGCATGTAGCACGTCCGTTGCAGTCGCCTTCGGTAGCGCAAACCAGCTGCGCCACGGGTACTCGTCCAGGTACTGTACATCGGCAACAGCGACGTTTTCACCCCACGCATTCCCTGTCTCATACAATTCAGTTACTAAAAAACCGTTACAAGTAGACTAGCAAAATGTTTACCTTGACGTAATGGTTGACACGAATCTCTCACGCGCCTTCCACACGGTTCGTGTGGGGAGCCGCGACGGCATTTTTCGTTTAATGAACCACTCAGATCTGTTTCTTTATTTGGCCAATCATTAACAAATACGAATTGTGGCCAATGAAAACTAGACGAGAACAATTTCTTGGTATAAGTCCGATATGTCCTCTGGTCGTATATTTTATGGTATGGGTAGGGGTTAATCGACAATCAAACCAATCATACTCGCAATTGGATTGGCTAATATGACGTGTCCGATGTACAGATCAAAGACGTAATATAGTATAAAAAGTATAAACCGTATTACGGTATATTGAAGGCAAAAACAAAAGAGCAAAATGGGCTCCACGTTGTGGTCAAAGCTGATCTTTCAAGATCCGAAACACACTACAACGACCAGTGTAGACGACAAGAGTGCCCGTTTTGAGCTGATAAAATGACTCTGGGCCCAGTAAACTGTTAGTACAGAAGATAAGATGGAGCGTCGCTGTCCTCTGCCTCCATTCGCTTTCGTTCGTTCGTCTGGCCTTCACCGCTAACACGTCCCAACGTTCAGCTTTCCTGAGCCAAAGTATCATTCAGATGTATTTGTGCGCGGCGCGACTATTTAAGCATGCAATAACACTATGTTTTGCTGCAGCAACCATCTTGGTAGCCTCTTTTTCTTTCAACATAGCCAACATTGCATCGGATTTCATCACGACTCCACTGTGGACCTATTCATCATCAAACTTGTTTGGTATCAATCCATAAATCGCGGAATCGATAATTCCATGCACAAAGGGATTTAATGACAAGATGTTGAGTTTGCTATCAGACGACGTCGATCGTGCGACTGACACCACCGCTCGCACACCTACAGCAACAGCAACCGATGGACTCAGTCATCAAGGAACTGTATAATCGTGCCGCATCAACAGCGGTACTTCATAATCAACACCAACGGTTGGTGTGGGGAATAAGATGACGCGGTCACGGGTTTCGCACTTCGGTAAGGAGATAAGAGGTTTTCAAAATGCTTAATAAACTCACTTCGCAACTTTCTTTCAAGCGCGCAAACGTCATAAATAATTCTTGGACGACAAAAAAAACAAGCATCGCAATGCCAGGCATGGGTGACTACGAGTACGACGCAGAAGGCGACGTCAGGATGACCGTGCCTCAGCCGATCTTCGAGATGGTGGCCGTACCGAAGTGTAACGAGCTTGGGACGCCAGCTGGTCTGCGAGTCTTATAGCCAACACTACTTTGCTGCTAGTGTCCTAGTTCGTACAGAAATGCGGGCCCTTAAAGGTGCCGTGCTATATCCTATTTATTCGTTCAATACACACTGTCTTTCTCACGTCGTTTTCGGTTGTGTCCGTTCGTTGTTTACGGTTGTCTCCGTTCGTCTCCACTTCTCTCGACTGTCTCCTATTCGTCACTCTGGCAAGCGTCCAACAGCGCAGGTCCACCCGAGGCGGTTTATAACACAGGCGACCCTCTTAGCCTATTGTGTTAACTCCGTGTCCTCTGGCAGCCGTGCTCGACCTGTCAACTTGTCCTAAGTTCCGTCTCCAATACAGCCTCTGTCTGTTTCGACACCCGTCTCGTCTCGTTCTCCTCTTTCACACTGTTTGCCCCGCGAACTACTTGTTGGTCGTCCTTGTCCTTTGCCCTCTGTTGTCCAGCGCAAATTCAAGATTGAGAGCTTCCGTCCTGCGTCGGCGCTGTTCTGCACCCATCAACTATAGTCTGCATACCAATCACTTCGCACGTCTGGGTTACTGCGACTCCTCGTCATCCGTCTTTCTGTTCCACCAAAAGATCTCGTTCGTACTGCTTATATTGCCGGCTGTTACATGTACTCGATCTTCTGTTGTCGTCGTCTTGTTCGCACTGCATTCCTTGCACTGTTCATCTGATCTGCTAGTAGGGTTAATTTCGTACTCATTACAGGAGCTTTTGGTGTGATGTCAGGATGACATGTCTGCGTCCATCCAAAATCTCAGGCAGTATCGCTGAGCGATGCTCGACCACGGTCCAAGTCTCAAACCGTGGCCGGGAGTATCCGGACGTTATTGAAACCCCGGGTGTTGGAGCATGTTGCTCACTACATTCTCAAGACGGAGAATGTGACCGACGTTATGCAACTCACAGAGATGAAGCGTACGGTTGGGGTGAGGTAAATGACCGAGTTCCCGACGTGTCCCATGTGAGGCTGATGACAGTAACGAGGTAGCTGAATTACTACAGCATCTTGCCAATGATGCTTTGAAACATGATTTGAACCGTCTATGTGCAATGAGCACCGGCGACTGGTTCTCGATTACTCTTACGTTTTCCGAGAACGCCAGGGGTATGACGAGTTCAGCTAACGTTCAGCCACTTCAAGTACGTCTCGGAGATGATGCCAGCCTTACCGTATCCTCGTTCGCCGATACCCCATAACTCAGCTCCAGTTCCTGCGAGAATATGTGCGGGAAATAGTGGAGCGTTATACACAGAGTCGCTGGGCGTGTCCGGCTTTACCAGTAGCAAAAAGGGAATCAGATGAATTCAGGATTACTGTTGACTACAGACCCGTGAATTGGGTGGTTGTGTCTTTAGCTGGAGCTACCCCGAATTAAGCCGTGGTAACAGAGTCCGTGCGCGGGTCGTAGGGCTTTGGTGCTTTTGACTTCCACAAAAGGTTCTGGCAAATCCTATTTACTCCGTGTCTTCAGTGAACAGCACCAAGTTGCGCCCGCGCTTCATAGGTCCGTTCACGGTTATTGGTGTCCATGGCAGCGCCTACACGCTGGACTTGCCGTCAGCAATGGCGGCCCAGCCCACCTTTTACGTTGGCATGATCAAAGCGTACCATGAGGGGGTCTTTCTTGGGTACCTCCGGAGGATCAGCCATTTGACGCAGGTCATTATACAACAAACGGTTCATCATTTCTTCGTTTGGAATCGCCACAGCCGTCGTTTCAGCAGCCCGAGCGGGGTCTTCTCGTGGGCGAGACGCCATCGGTTGCTGATCAACTTGTCTTTCCAGTTGACCCACCCGATCGTAGAGGTTGCGAATCCACTGGGAATGTTCTCGGAACTTCTCGTCCACGCCTCGATGGTACAACCCCATTTTGTGCTGGACTTCGCTCACAGAGTGATCAAGGCGATGTTCGACCTCAGTCAGGTACCGGGCAGAGCCCTGTCACTCCGTCACTCGCCTTCCGCACCAAGCGCTCCATCTCCTTCAGGTGTCGTTCCTCCTCCTGCTGTCGTCCTCGCATCACGACCAGAGACGTACTCTGCTCGTCGAGCAGTCTCTGGCAAGTCGCCACCGCGTCCGAAAGGCGGTCGGTTTCAGCCCTCGAAGACCGTGAATGGCGCGTCGTGCGGTCATAGACCTCTCCGCACCCCTCCACCTCTAAGGGGTAATGATGGCGAGCCACACTCCCACGTGGAAACGTTGGTGGAGCAACGTAAGCGCGCGGGCGTCGACCAATTTCTGGTGAAGTGGCGCAGCTATCCATCCTCCGAGAATACGTGGGAGCCGGAAAGCCTCCTCGTTGAGGACTGCGCTAATCTCGTGGCTGCTTATAGGCGACCCCACGGAGCCGGTCGGCGTTAACTGACCCTAGAACACTTTGGGGTCCTATGGGCTTAGACTGTCTTGATTTCTGCATTTTCGAAATCACCTCGTCGAGGACAACTTGTGGGGTGGGGATAAACCGTGGGTCACTCCGTTGTAATCAACAGCCATTAGCTTCGCGGCGCGGAAGCGGAGTCGCCTCAGGTCCAGCCAGTCTTGTCGATGCGACGAATTAAGGAACTCGGACAAGGGATACCCAAATGTAGGAGCCACCCCACGAACTGGTGTTCGAAGGCGTCACAGTGACTCGGAGTATCCTCGTCGAGGAATACTGGTCAACCCTCACAACCGGGCGCGGGCTTGCCCGGTTGGCGGCTGAGCTGCAGATACGAGGCATACTCCTTAGGAGTCCACACCTTGCACGCTAGTAGCTGGTCTCGGGTTCGCGGCGCCCCGTCGACTCATACTATCGCTTGCTACTACGTTCCACGGAAGCTCGAGTGAATGTCAGGTCGCCCAGTCACCTGACTTCGACTTTCAGGGTAGAGTTAACTGAGGTCAACACCCTCCTCCTCGCCCGCGTTAGTGACTATAATAGTCACGGGTGCTGGAGCGACCGGTTCGGCTGAGGTAGTGTCCTTCCCTTGAGTAGTGCTTCTCGCGCAGCGTTCTCCTTGCTCTCCTCTCGCGCGACAGCAGCTTGGCTGCGAGGTGTGACCGGACTTCGGGAATGTACGGCTCGTTGCTTCTTTTCGAGCTGCGGAGAAGCGGCCCCCGACTTCTCCTCGTCTTCAGACTCGTCGAAATCGACTTTATCAACCTGGTTGATCTCACTCTGGGCGTCGCCTGCTCCTCGTATGCGCTTCAGCGACTCTGAGACGGTCTCGTTGGCAGGCTCTTGGCAGACCCTTTGGATGTCGGATTGGAGATGCCGTTCTCATCACTCGACGTCGTCTCGACCTTCTTCGTCGTCACAGGCTCGGGCGGAGGCTTACTTTCGGATGCAGCCGGCTCGTCCTCAGACGCGTAGATCGTCTGTGGCTCAGCTCAGAAGTTATCGGCGTACTCGGTCTCGCTGTCCTACTTGAGTGGGTCCCGGAACGGGCCGGGAGATCCATGTTTCTTCGCGTTGGCATGCTCGTAAGAGAAGCTTGCCTAAAATTTAGGATATCGACGACCAGCCTATGAGGATTTGGACTTCTTAACGCTGGCCTTTAACTTGGATCCTCTCGTATTAGGTTTTTCCTTTCCCGTGGTGGGTGTCTTGCTACGTGTCTTCTTGGCGATGGGTAGCCTGGTGTCAGCTGCCGCTGGCTTCGCAGTCGCTTCTGCGGTCTGCTGGTCCTTAGCAGCCGCCTTCTGATTTCTTTGGACGCGCACTTAGGCCTCGTAGTTGCGGCATACGCTCTTAGAGCTCGTGGTTATGTCAGATTTCTTAGCGTCTTCCTTGTGATCTCCCTCCGGACTGGTCACGCGGCGAGGGTCTTATGCGCGTACCCTTGGGGCTGGTGTCTGCGGCAGGCGGCTTGTTTGATGTCTTGGGACCCGTGGACTTCTTGGCGGGGTCCACATCCCTTTAGAGTACTTGTCCTCTTGGCGTCGAATTTAAGAATGAGGTTGGACCTCAGAATGCGGCACCAGGTGCTCGTGTTTCGCTGAATTTCCCCTCCTAGAACTTCCGTCTTAACGGTGCCGTTGGGGTATGGGAGGGTGTAACGGCAGTGATGGCCAAACATGTATTGCGGGTATTGACCTTTTGAAATACCAGTAGAAAGTACGCATTGCAGCACTCGAAAGTAGTGCAATTCTAATTGCAGCACAGGTCAGTATTGTCGAACATATTTCCAAGCATGTTCTTACAAAAAACCGGATAAAGTTTATAGATTATGCTTTAAATAAACATGCACGCTTACGGTATGTTACAGAACAGTAATCTACAATCGCTAATCTTCCAAACGGGATAATATATATATTTAGCCACTCTCTGATCCAGATACAGTATCTTTCTATTTTTGATATGCTTCGAGTTTGCTTGTCCTGCCCGACTTTTCAGTCAGGCATGTTACTGTACCCCACTATGCAACGGTCCTATGTACAATCAGTGATGCTTCAGATGTGAATACCTCTCTAACCTGTTACACTCAAGACTATTTAAGGTACTGAAGTAGTATCGTAGAAGCAAAGAATATTGCAATTAGTACTGTAAGCGGTTGGTGTAGTTGTAGTTATAATTGCTTCCTAATCAATTTTCCTTAATGCCCAGCAATACATTTTTTGCCATCACTCTGTAACGGGGCCTGACCCAGATTGCAGCGGGGCTGCCGTATACTTTGGCGTAGATAATACTTAGTGATTCAACAAGTCTTAAGCAGGTTAGCAACCTTTAAGTTCTATACTAGAACTAAGACGAGCGTAAGGCTGCTACTTACAAGCTCCAAGAGTAAAGGGAAGTCTTAAATACATGACGACTGAACTCTTCCTTACAAAGGGTAAACTGTTTTCTATTACTTTTATGTCGGCAAAGCGGGTTTAATGTAAATCTATAAAGCTCACTATCTGTCATAGTGAAACCTAGTCGAATGCATTTCGAGTGATTGTGAGCCTTATCAACAGGCCTCTTTAAATTCGACATTTTCTTGAAAAAGGTCAAAAACAAGAAAACTATCCGAGAACGTCAAAAATAGGAAGCCCACCGTGGTCACAAAACTCTTTGTCGGCATTCTTTTCGCCGCTCGTCCTAACAAAATAATCGCCTCTTCAGATCCTTACAGCGCCCAAGATCAATAGACCCTCGTGCAACGCTTTGCTCGGATATGTTGTAACTATCCTCTAAGCACAATCACGTCTTCAGCAGCAACTAGCCCTCTCTTCGTATGAGTCGTGCCGTACCTAAACGACCGGTTTCCAAGGAGAAGATGCGACAATGTCAGGTCTAAAAGTACCAGCACGGCCCCTAGTAGTATCAAGGTCACTAGTGTGGTGTGCCAGTTTTGTATAAGCTTGGGCGTGAGAAAAAACCGGGGTGTCTGCGCAAACCTTGGAGTCGGCACAAAGTCTTTCAGAAATGTCAAACCAAGCTGTACACATCTCACGTCCTGGGCCAGCATCCTTCAAAATGGGCAGAATACGAAGAAACGCAGACGGAGGATAAGCCTACATCGTTTTTTTTATCCGATAGCTGTCCAGTATCAACAGACGATTCATGCTCATTTGGGGGGAGACGATTGTGTTAGTTTCGACATAAAAGAGAGATTGTCCAGGTCATTATTGGCGACATCCCCTTTCATCCTGACGATGTAAAAGGGACCACGCATGCGAGCGCTCTAACACTTTTTGAAACTGCAGTTGGTCTGGGTGAAGTTGTCGGCTCTGCCATGGATGTTGTTGGGTATGTTGCCCTTGTTAAGAATCGACGTCTGTTTAATATTCTCGTTGAATTTGTTGCTCGCGGGTACGCATTTGGCCAGGCGGCGCAGCAAAAGGAGTACGTGAAAATTGAAATCGGAATTGGAGATTATGGTGGGTGCTCTTACAGGATTGCATCAAACTACCGTTGAGTCTTGTGCGCTCAAAGCTTACAGCTACTATAACAGTGCCTATCCCAAGTATGGGCTTTCACTTGCGGTCGATGGGTCTACACATCAAGGTATGTCATACCTGGACGTTAGAGACTCCGTTTTGTGCTAAATGGGGAACTGCACAATTACCATTTGCTTGCAATACCACTTTTTGAAAGGCATGCCGATGAGTAAATGCTCGAAGTAAGTCCTCGTTCGCTTTCAGATGGGATTTTATAAACATGGAGAAGCTCGTGATTTCTGTATCTACTGATGGCGCTCTAAGTATGACGGGTAGACTGAGTGACTTGGTAGCGAGATTTCAAGATGCATGGCTTCTTGGTTTGCTCCGTATATGGTGCGGTCTACACCAATTTAACTTGGTCATGCAGCGAGTATACGCTAGTGCTAAC
Source organism: Phytophthora brassicae (assembly GCA_024679045.1). Lineage (NCBI taxonomy): Eukaryota > Oomycota > Peronosporomycetes > Peronosporales > Peronosporaceae > Phytophthora > Phytophthora brassicae. The sequence goes on from JAIKVB010000914.1 coordinate 10,091, forward strand.
ACTTGTTCCAGAAGGTACGTGCCTGTGCACGGAACACTCTTCGTGTTGTATACTTTTTAGTGTTCACGCAGTTGCCACAGAGGCATCGGCAGTTTTTACTGCTCCGCAAGGTAAATGTTCCACAACGACGGACAGCGGGATATATTGCTCAACTTGGTGCATACATACTGTGCAATGTGTGGCATGGTCGGGTCCTTGCACCAGGATGAAGTCGCATCAATCTGGAACCTACATAAGTTTGCGGATCAATCTCTCTCACAGTTGAGAACGTAGCCATTTCCATGGCTGTAACTAGTTTATGGGTGTGCGAGGCTGGCAGACCAACGCAAGTTGAATAAGCCCGAGTTGGAGCGCATTGCACGATCTAAAGCCAAAGTGTTTGTTCAAGCCGCTGATGGAATTTCAACAATCGTGGCTGAACGAGACCAAAACAACCAGCCGTTCCTATCGGATCCACGTTTACTGCCCCACCAGTTAGGCAAGATGAAAATGGCTTCATTCAGCATGATAATAAAACAGTACCGTACCAGACTATTATGTCATTATAAACTACCCGAATACAACGAGTCAATAGGTGACCATTTCGTGCAGCTTCAAAGAGCCAATCGTAACGAGAAAGAACTTTGAGAAATGAGGACTGAATTCGAGAAGGACGGCGCGAGATCCCAGCAGAGCTGGGCAGGCCTGTTGTAACGGGCCCTGGTCCCGTTAAATGGATTGTGACCAATCTGGTGTATCCACATATTGAGGTGTTTCACCCTATGGGTTAAAACCTCACTTTATGGCTGGCACCTGTAATTAATGGGATACCCATCTATTCTCATAAGTACGGTTCGTACACAAGACTTCAGCCCCACTCATTAGGGTTTGGTGATAATAAAAGAGTGCGTTATCTAGACAGATTACAGTAATACAACTTCTTTGACTAAAATAATATACTCAGTTTTAAATCTAATCTACAAGTAAGCAAATTAATAGGGAGGGTTTCCTAATTGACTATAAGAAGGCAAGGCTTTCTTCGGCTAAATTCAGACAGAAACGCAGAGCGTCTGTCAAGGTTAAAGCTACGCTTCCTCAAGCTAAGGTGCGTGCGACCCCCATCAGACCTGGTAGCACTTGTAGTCAATCCCGCGACCGTCTGGAAATACTACAATTAAGTTCTCCAACAGTACGGAAGAAGAACCGAGCAGATTGCCGCCTCGGCAAGAGTACCCCTTTCCCTCAGATACCCACTGCACTACTCTAGAGAAGATGATCAGTCTCCTGGGAGACCAGGCTTTCGCTGGATTCCCCACGCTCTCTGCGGACGAACAGCGTGCACACGTGGAACGCTTCGACAAGTATGAGTCATCGCTCATTGCACACGTCAACGCCACGGCTCAAGAAGCGGCTCGTGCGATCGTGCGAGCTAAGGTACATGGTGCCCCTCAAGCTTCCGTGCAGAAATCGACAGCAAATACCCCACGTCCGTCCTCGACCAAGGCAGTCAGTATGACGGTGCCGAAGTTCGACGGTAAATGACAGCCTCAAGTTTTGGATCCGCGAAATCGAAATAGCGCTGAGCGCTGGGAAGATCTACGACGCGCGATCCCATGATGCTTTTGCGCTCTCCAACCTAGGAGGTCGTGTGCGAGCATGGGTGATGGCCCGCAAGACATCTTCCCCCGGATACTTCTCGTCGTGGTCGTTCATGGAACAGGAACTCCGTGCGCAGTTATTGTTATTCAATGTGGCACCGTTCCCTATTCTTGCGTTGCAAGCAAGGGAAGCGCAACCTTCAAGACTATGTCATGGAACTGCAAAGCCTAGAATCCGCTATGGCCGGCGCTCCCCTCTCTGGATGTGAAGGTCACAGTGTTCAAGGACGGTGTCCGTACTGGTTCGGTGCGTGCTGAGCTGTTCCGTAGACAACCCAAGACCTTCAATGAAGCTCCATATGACGCTATTGGAAGACCACTGTATGCGTCCATCCCACGGCTATACGGGTCCCTCCGAGACAACCGAAGTGCCGACTCAAATAGAGATATCCTCGGCTGAATCGGCTCGTTTCTCTCATAAGGAACCGCGCGCCAGAGGACGCTGGTTTTGGTTACCAAAGAGGTCATTTCCGTCGGAACTGTTCTACCAATCCGTGGATATCTAACCGTGGTCGGTCTTCCGCGGCATTACCTACGCTCAATCTCATTGAGTCTGCTCGACAGGAAAACGACAGCTCCCAGTAGGCGCGGGACGCCCTGCTGGGAGATCTCGTTCACCTTGGACTACGATGGCTTTGCCATTTCCAAGTTCTATGGAACATGTCCCTGGTACTACAATGCATCTTTCGGTGGCCGCTACGCGATCCAATCTCGTTCAGCGTGAAGGTATTCGAAGAACCAATTACCATCTTGATCGACTCAGGTGCGTTGTACAATTTCGCAACGAAAGCCAGTGTGGCTAGGAAGAGCACACTTTGTGCTAAAGCTTTAGAAGACTGTACGAGTAATGGAAGTGTGTCTGTTCGCCTAGCGACGGTTCGATTGTATCGACGCGTAATGTTCTGTTCCCTTTAACCATCAAATTTGACAATTTCAATTCGGTTGAACCGTTCATTGTCCTAGACATGGATGATCGGTACGACCTGATCCTTGGTATGCCTTGGCTTACAAAGCACGAGCCTTGGATCGATTGGCGTAGTCGCACAGTTCGTGCTAGCTACAAACACACAGCGGAGAGAGCTGTGGCGGATCATGTCCCCTCCGCTACCCTCAACGGGCTCGTACATCAGCATCGAGTGCCACGTAGTGAACGGCTCTATGCCGGTTCGGCAGAAAAGGTGTTGGAAATGACTTCACAATGTGGTCGAGCGGAGGCTCCCACGACGCTGAGAGTTCGAGCTGAGACAGCTCACGCAGAAGAAGATGTCGCGAAGGAGGTTTCCCGCACATCACAAGGTGGTCAAGCGGAGGCTCCCACAACGCTGAGCGTTCGAGCTGATGATGCTCATGTTGAAGACCACGACCGGCGTTCGTTCCACCTTGAAATCACGATTGGCGCGTTTGGCCCCCTCTGAGTTGGTCAGAACTTCTTCGAACCAAGCTTGCCAGTGCCGGGGTAGACGTCTCTCACTGAGTTCGACGCAGCACTTCTTCCGACAGACCAAGGAACTGGGTCAGTTCACATCGCGGATCCTTCGTAACGTCTGACCACAGTATCAACCAGCGAGTCGGTCCGAAGGAGAACGAGCTGTCCTCGAAATCAATCCCTTCATCCCCGCCGACCCTCAGACGAGTACCATTCGGCCCAAGCTTTACTTGACCCCCTTAGCTTCAGAATGCTTTTCTGGGGTCATTTCATCTTCACTCCAAACAGAGGAGGAAGTCTCAGGGATGTCTCCTCGTACTCGTCATCGCTGTCGTAAGGGTCCGACCTTTCATACAGACACTCGTCTTCTTCGATCGCCAGACTCACCCTACTAGTCTCAGGTCCGGCTGCACAGAAGTTAGCTCCCGTCAACGCGTCCAATGAAGCCGTTGTAGACGTCCGAGGCTCCATGAGGCGAGAGCCATCACTGTCCTCTTCTTTCGTCTTCACGGCCGTTGTCGCCTCCGTATCCCCCCTTGTCGGTTCCGAGTCCCGCCAGGTACTGCCCACCACCTCCAGAGAACTCGTGATCGGCGCGGTGGTCGTGTTCGCTCCCCCCTCCGTCAGAGAACGCATCCGCTTCCTCCACGGGGATGCATAGCTTTGACCATCAACCACTCACACGCTTTCAGGGATGTCATTAGCCGGACTCGAGTCAAGAGTGGCTAGCATCCGTTTATTACGCAGATCGCGCCGGAACAAATCGTAACGCGTATGGGAGTTCGTGAAGTCGAAAGACTCGCAAAGCTCGGTGATACGGTCTCCCCATTCCTCAAAGGACTCTCCATGTTCTCTAGTCATTGGTCGAGACCAGATTTGGTCGGACGTCTGACTCAAAAACTGGTTGTCGGACCGGATCTTCAGTTTCTTAACCTACCGGATACTTAAGTAGCCCCACCACCTCTCAGCCCCCCCTCCCTTCAGCTTCTGCCTGAAAAAAGCAGTCTGGTCTTGTCCGGGAGCCCTTGGTATGGGTCCCACGAAATCTATGTCCTTCTCTACGCTAGACATGACCGACTGAAGTGGGACACCACCTTCACCTTTTGCGACTCCATCTTGGACAGTTCCAACTCCGACAAACGAAGTGTGACCGGCTTCTTCCTTTTCGGTATCTTAGAGGGGGTAGCCGCCACCGTAGTTGTAACCATCTTACTCGGAGTATTGGCCACCTTGTTCGCTTCTGCCCAGTACGCTTTCACCATCGTTTGCGTCGCGGCCGGTAGTTCATCCCACCCTTGCATCTGCTCGGGCATGAGGTTCACCGGTGCTGCCTCCAACTGCACTTCAGGTTTCGGTCCGGCGGGGCCGCCCTAATCCAATCGAACTTCGGCTGGTTCTGTCGACGCCTGTCCGGTCAGGTGTACTGAGCTCGGAAACCACTAGGGCTCCTATCGTCGTCCTCGGACACCGAGTCGTTGGGACACGCTCCCCCGGTCGTCGCCACAGCACGCCCGGTCTGTTCAAGAAGAGAATGCTGTAAACGACTAAAATAGTCGAACGTATCCCCTGCTGCGGGACCGATCCCTCCCTTAACCTTCACTTTCGGCTTGACGCCCGGCTCTAGTCTTATACTAATAGAGCCGTCGTCGTTTTCGTCATCTTCTTCTTCATCTCCATATTCATCTTCATAGTCGTCTTCTTCTTCCTCTAACTCTTATCGCAACTCCTCTTGTAGGGTAGTGCGGCGGCCTGTAGTCGATTCCGCTCCGGGGTTCACCGGTGCGCCTACCCTGTTTTTTCGTTTCTGGCTCCTTCTTCAGCCATTCGTCCTAGTCTTCCGGTCGTGTCTTCTTCCTTTCTTGTCTTCCTTTTTCTTCACCTTACTTCCGCCGTTCCTTGATCACCGTGACATTGACTTCTCTTACTCGTGTCTCTCTAGATCAGTTTCCCAGTACGCACGCCCTGTCAACACAGTCTGCTGTGGATGAAACCTTGTGTCTAGAGTTAAACGATACCCCGCACTCGAATCGTTCTCACCCCGAACGTCCACACTCCCAGTGTCCACACGTGTCACGAAGGTTTAGTTAGGGACGGTCAACCGGCGTATAGAGAACGAGAATACTGGAGTGTTAGCTTGCTTTGATAACTTGGCAATACAAAATATATGTAAAGGATAATTAGTTTAGCGTTCAACTAGGAAAGTTCGTGACTAAGCCCTACCTTGTAGCTTCATCAGACGTCTACGACATCATTTGACCATCTCTAGGCCGTCCTGCGACTACTGATATCCCACTCTGTCGTGGAGGTCCGTACAACTAGAAACGCCAAACGAGGCCTTAGACTCGCCAACTAGCTAGCTTAGGGTTGGTTCGACTCTCACCGGGAAGCGCCGGTCTCTGGCCTACTAGCTCATTCCCCAAGAGCCCCTCGTTTAAGTCGACGTCTATTGGTTCTTCACTTGAACCGTGTCCCAGCATCTGTCCTCCGACCGCTCAAAGCCACGCAGGACACTACTTCTGATGTTGCTGTTAGTACAATACTGGACTGATATAGTCGTTTTGGTATACTTTTTATGACGAGGCTGATCATAAGGATAGCGCAACCAAGTATAGAAATTGTGCTATCCTTCTGATTCGCCTCATTTTCGAGGACTTGTATATAAACTCCCTTAATATCGCGCGGATTCCACTCTAATTTGATTGGCGGAATCAACGCATTGTGCAAGGTAATTGGCCTCAATTTGAGCAAGAAAAATAAAAAATCGATCAAGTTAAGCGGGGAAATATAAGGTTCGCTATCCTTATGAACACCTGTATAACCCTGGACATTGTAGTTTTCCCGGCTAGAAAGGGACGTGTAACCCCACTGAGCAACCCGATACATATTACGGAGCAGCAACCGTGAGATATAGATCTACCTACAGGTCTTTCAGTGTCCAGTACTCATAAAACCAGAACCACTGTCCACTGGTAAACCCCTATATCCAAATCCCATCCTGAAACTTGATCCTGCACACGTATCGCACCGGTGCAAGTACATTTACGAGATGAATACAAGATCTACACTACCAGTAAGTATGATGCGAAATCGATGGCTGAGCGCCGCCACGGTCGCGTGCCCCCTGCAAAGCAACCGCAAGGTTGTTTTCAACTCTGTATATTTGTATGTTAATTTGCTTATTTATGTGCGGAACGTGGTGTACAGCAGCTAACTCTGCTCACTTCGGCGTTTGCTTCTCTGTGAGTGGCTCCAGAGAGCGAGATAGAGGGTTGCCTGCGGGACATCGTGTTCCTGTCAGTCTTTTGCCCGGTACCCACGTGTTATTGCTTTATTGGTTTATAACATTTTAATATATGAGTTAACTAACTGCATCCCTATCTATATGTACCATTCTACAATGGCGTCTATTAGTAGAAGTAGGGATCAATCAAGTACTCCGCGCATAATGCCCAATCTCATTGCAACTCGCAAAATTGCGTACGGATATATGGAACATGCCGAAAGTTGTGAAGACGGAGCGCAGGCGCAATCCAAACGGTACCGGGTTTGACCTCAGTACGAGCAACTTGTGACCTTCTCGGTCGGTGGTTACGTGCTACAGTCACATCGATGAGAAGCTATATTTCAACCAGCTGCGTGTAATGTGGGTCGGACCGTACCCCGTGATTGGCAGTGCCGACTAAATTATTTTACAGTGGAACACTTGGTTAGCGGAAATACGATTGATATACAACCCTCTTGTCATGGCCGATCGGTGGTCGAGTTTCCTTGGTCGACTGGAGAAGAATGGTCACTGCGAGTCGTCATCGTTTGCACGATACTGACTACTTTGTGACGTGTTCGCGATTTGGGAGCTGGAACCTCCGACAAAACAACGTCGTATATGTTTGTTGATAGGTTAATGCAAAAAGGCAAAGTTAACAGGAATTTGGAGTACGAAGACCGTCTTAAACAGTACGATTTGGATGCCACTTGCATTTGTAATTGCGAGGAGACTGGTATCGATCTACACGGTGGCCGCCCGTTCAATGTCACTGCGGCACGGGGGATAAAATGTGTCATTAGCTGAGGGACGACAAGAGAATACACGTCGGTATTTATTACTACTAGCGCAACTGGCATAAGTAAAATTATACCTGTAGGCTGGGGTTACAGAAATTGGCCAGTTTGACAACAAACTGACCTTTAAGAAGCACCGCGAAACGTCTTATGCCAACGTAAATACTCAAGCTCCTGTAGCTGATGCCACTGAAAAGCAGGAGCTGAGTTCGCTCTACTTTAAGTGGGAGGTGTACATACATGCCCAAATTGGTCAATTCACTGTGTTTTTGTAAGTATTTATAGTTTTCTTGAGGGTTATTCATTTCAGAGTTACGTGGTCTAGGGCTTAGGTGGGGCGAAACTGGTTACATTACCCGTAGTTTCTAAACTAACACCACGGATGCAATCTCCTATCGTCTCGGCAGTCCAGGGAGTGTCGTTATTTGGGCTTTCTTAGAGGCCACAGCTCCTTTCGGCACAGGCAGCTAAAATGTAGATGATGACACCGGTCAAGTGTTGGAAGTTGGAGTTTCAGGGTGGAATGGAAAGTGAGATTATTTATATCCCATGTCTAAT
>JAIKVB010000915.1:0-17766 GCA_024679045.1 Phytophthora brassicae
AAAAAGGAGTCGCCTGGACATTTGATACTCGCTTTCCTAATGCAGCATACCCAACAAAACAGAGTTTGAGTCTATAAGAACGCAGTAGGTCTTGTAGTTCTGGGGCTCAATAAGGATGCATCATAGTACGTGAAGTCTGGCATTCACTGAATGCCATCGTGTTGGCCGGTGGACGAAGTATAATGTGGGACACCTTACAATAGAGGATATTTTGGGAATGGTCCACATTTTGGGAAATTCACACCCCAAGGGTCATTTTGGGAAATACCCTATCGGATATTGTGCCACGTAAAGACGAGTTGTACCTTTTGAACTTTTCGGAGGGCTATAACAAGTATCTATTTGCCACCATCGTGTACCTGCTCCAAAAACCAGTACCAAAGCCGGGAAATACCTACTTTTCGGAATGATATGCCGACCATTCTGTACCAAGTTGCGGCATTGCATCTAATACCCTAGAAAGATTCGATGAGTTTGCATTAATTGAAATTGCACCTGTACGCATGGACTGACTGGTACCGCCAATACCGGACGTGGCACACTGCAAAAGGTGTGTTCTGCTTGAATAATGCAGTGTCTGAGCTGTGAACTTAATGGTAAAACACTGAGATTCATACAGCTGGGTCTCCTCCATTAAACAACGGCAAGCTCTGCCCGATGAGCATCGTCAAAGACCATCTGCTCGCACTTCCCACGTGGTCGGAATACTCCAGCAGTCGCGCGCTGTTGCGCAGTCGGATGGCAGGCGCTCCACGATTTCCGCTATTGGCGACGAGAATTTGGTGGTCGATCGGTACCCCCGTGAGATCTTCAAGCTGCTGTTTTAAGTGCTTCACTGAGTCGTCTACCCGAAGACGTAAATCCAGACGTGCCGGACCTTTCATCGCCTGCTGAGCTTCTGATCCTTGTACTTGAAGACATTTAACACTGATAGTGAGGACCTTTCATCGCCTGCTGAGCTTCTGATCCTTGTACTTGAAGACATTTAACACTGATAGTGACCACTCGGTCGTTAATGCCATAGTCTTTAGCTTCGGTTGTACGGCTTTCGTGGTCTTCATCAGATACGATCTTAAGGTCCGCTGGTACAATTGCATTAATACTCTCACCTCGAGATGGTTTCTGATGAGCAAGCAGCAGCAGTTTCTGATCAATTAATTGCTGTTCGAGAACCTGAATTCGCTGACGTTGTCGATTTGCAACCACGTCGGTTTGATTCCGATGAGTTTTCTCAAGCTTCATTGTCGTTATGGATTTTGGGTTTCGCTTTGTATCCTTCTTGGTCTCTACTTTAGGCGTTCTCAACTCTTCTTTTCGTAGTTTCTTTTGTGATTTGGAAGAACTCGGAGTTTGTTGCGCTCGACTGTTTTCCTCTCGTCGTTCTTGCTTCTCTTCAAGTTCTTGTTGTATTCGTCTTTGAAGCACCACAAGATACTGAATAATTGGTCCTGCTGAGTCAATCGTTGGCTTTGCTACAGAGCTCATCGGTCGTTTGGGCGGCACGGAGATGCAGCGCCATCGACCAAATTGTTCAACAGCTTGTAGAAATGCTAGCCCATTGATCTGTCGCTTCCGACCAGCAACTACTTGATCTTCCTCTTCGATTAGAAAACGCTTTACAAGATGCGTTAATTCCCTCTTGGAGCACGTAAACGGTAAACTGCGAATCAACCGCTCGAAGCTTTTCGCATCAACTATTAAAGATGCTGAAGAGTTCGGAGTCGCTCTTAGACGCGTTTCCAAATAGTAGTTTACATGACGAGCAACGCCACGCCACTTTATTTTACTACTTTGCTCTGATCCTTCCTCCTCATTATCAATCCAAGCTTTGTGAGTTGATACTCGAGTAGTATTTGCATTTCGTATAATAATACTGGCGTCTCGGAGACTGTCCAGCAATTTCTTAATGATATTTTCACACGCAGAGTCATCTGACGTAGTAAATTGTGAAGCATCTGCACCATCGACGATGGCTTTTAGAATTTTGTTACGCAAAGGATTGCGTCGCAAAAGAAGCGAGTGTATCACTCTCACACCGTCCCTTTGCGTCTCAAATTTATGCCATTCCAGTGGAATCTCAGTGAGTTCATTTTCCGCAGCATTTAGCACCTCAAGTTCCTTTGCGCCTTAAATTTATGCCATTCCAGTGGAATCTCAGTGAGTTCATTTTCCGCAGCATTTAGCACCTCAAGTGAACTCAATTGCACCAATTCCGTTGGTAGGGACTGTAGACAGTTGTCTTGTACGTGGAGAATTTGCAGTTGTGTACACTCCGTAATACCAACGGGAAGAAGTCGCAATTGATTGTTTTGCAACTCACACACACGCAACGCCGGGAACGCCGTAAAGAAACCTTCGGGAAGTTCACGCAAAACATTATTTTGCAGGTGCAAAGCTTGACAACAAGTTAGCACCATCGGAGATAAATCCACAACACTTCGTAGACGATTTCCACGCACGTCAAAGCTGGTTAAACTGTAGTTTAGAGTTGTTGGCGGCCCTTTGCCTTCTGCATGAACTGAAACAAGACGTGGAAGCACTTTCAATCGGTTTTGCGCAAGCGAGATGGCTAGATGCACGTCAGATACTGGATAGAAAGCCAGAGATTCTTCTGAGAGTTGGTTCTCTGATAACGTAAGCTTTTCTAACCTTAACAGTTCAGATACTGCAGCACTTGGTACACTCGTAAGGTGGTTCTGATGGAGTAGAAGACAACGCAGAGTTCCGAATAAAACATTCATTTCGTCAGGTAGGGAAGCGAGAGAATTCGCGTGCAAATCTAGAGTCACAAGTCGACTTCGGCCTTTCCAGCGCTCAACAACCTCACCACGGATTAATCGCAGTGAATTACGAGAGAGTTCAAGTATTTCGAGGTTGGGAATGGCTACAACTGCAGCAGGTAATGAGGTTAAATTGTTGCCATTCAAACGAAGTTCCGTGAGACTTCCTAGTTGTCCCCACAAATCTTCAGCTTGGGTAAAACTAGCATCAGACAGTAAATTTTCTGACAAATCGAGTCGTCGAAGCAATTTCATAGTCCCAAACGCTGTCGAAATGGTTTGAATTCTGTTTTCTCGGAGATCCAATACTTGCAATTCTTGTAAAGACAAGACGAAGGTGGGGATTGCAGATATCACTTGCCTAGTCAGTATTAACTCACGTAGTAGTACTAACGTCTTTCCAAGTCGAATATTAATACTTTCATTACTTTGTATCCACTTACTAAATTCAATCGGAGTTTGTAATACTCGTAGATGCTGCAATTCAGACTCCAGTAATATACTAACGGATCGAATCCTGGCTTGAGCCCCAGGAATCTTCGCTACTATCTCTCGTTTACGAGTAATTAACTCAATTAAATGACACCGTGAAGTATAGTTTTCCAGTACTTGCTGAATAGTTTCTCCACGTTCATTATCCTTCACTGCCATGGGATTAAATCCCCACATCCGCTGCAAGAAACGAACAAATTCGGCGTCTTCAGTGACATTCTCGTCACTAACAACGAGATGAAACTCTAGCAGGTTTTGAAGTGTAATTGCTTTGGTGTCCATCAACTCAAGCCACGATTCAATAGCTTCAATTTCTTCAGTTGAACAATGACTTCGCTGTAGTCTAAGAACAGCGTAAATGTGGTGGATTCTCGTGTAATCTGGTGGAGGTTTGTAGCCTTCTCCTCTTCTAGTATCAGTGAGCTGCTCGAATACGTATCGCACTACCGTCGTTCTATCCAACGGTAGACTTCGCAATAGATTCATAAAATCGTCAGTGATGATGAAACCTTCTGGATCACTGCAGTGTTGAAACAACAGAGCAAAGTCTTCCAATTCAATTGGAACTATTTCTTCAGCCATTGGCGTATTAATCTCCTGTTGATTCTCGTTCAGTAGTAATAGCAATTTATCTGGAGTCATACGACGTTCTCGACACAATTGTTTTTCAAAATCTTGTAAATGATTTCCATAAAGTCCCAACAGCAGACGTAAATTTCTCACAAGAATGAATAAATCTCGACAATATGTTTGGAAACGTAAAGAGCCTAGAACTTCTTGCAAACATTGAAGTTTAGGACCAAGTTCACATTCTTCAGCTGGTGGGAGTCTCGTTAGTTCTGAATCGTCCACTTTCTTACCTCTCAGTGCGTTATTTCTGCGTTCGTGGACTTGAATTTCTCGCTCGAGACTTTGAACGTCACCATCAAGTTTCGCGGATATTTCAGCCAGAGTGAGCCACCTTTCTAACGACGTAAGTTCATTCTGTGACGAAGTATCTGTGAGCGATTGGCGCCGTCCTCGGGAACTGCAAAGCGAGCGAAGCGCCGTCACACTTGAAGTGACCAAATTTCGACTCAATTTGGCCGATTGAGGACGTTGTGAGTACAGAAGCAGGTCCGGAAGACTCCGAAGTGCATTAAGCGCAGAGATTTCAGCTGGAGATCGTGTCAACTGCACCAAGTCCGTCTTCACCATTGTCTTTTGGGGTTGAAGACGATAATTTTATCAAAAATCCAAAGCTCCCGACCGATGGACTTTGTCGTTTCAAGATCGTAGCTTGTGAGGAGTTTTTAAGCTTCATCATGGGGATGGCAAATGCTCGAATGCTGCCTTCGGGTCAGGAACTCAACTGTAAAACTTCGTGGCACGATCTTCAATGTGGCATTCGATACTCAAAGCAAGATGTGAGACTGTGGCCGCAATTCGAACCTCTGGCTCAGTGGTTCACTGCTCAAGATGCTCGAAGACTAAACCTTCGTCTTCATCGTAAAGCGGGGGCGACAGGTTTGCTGACGTTGAAGGAGTTTCTGCAATGGATAAATGAAGATGATAAACGCTCTGATAGTCATGTCGACAAAGTCTCCGATGTCATAACACCTAAAGTATCAGCAAACCATCACCAAGATCTTGATGATGCAAAAGTAAACGCGAGAGACTCACCGTCGCTACAGGAGAAGTACTTTCAACATGTCTTTTTTACATTAACTGACGAACGCGGCGATCGACTGTATGCACTCGAGTTTCTAGCTGCTTTGGTGGTCGTTTCCCGAGCAATTTGGGACGTCCACGAGAAGATGACGCTCTTGCTTGAGCTCTTCCACGACCCGGCCACATCAAGCAGTAAACCGACGACTTACGTTAGTTCTCAGCGTTTGAAGGAGACGGACATAGCGAGACTGCTACTTTGTGTCGTAAATGGCGTGGGAAGAGTAACTCAAGGTGTTTCTCGAGTTTGGCATACTCACGGCCTTCGTGTGGCCTCGATTGCTCGTCAAAATGCTTCCCACTGTATCCAAAGCATTGTGAGTATGCGAGTGGCAGCTTCTGGTATAAAACTCGATCTTCTGAGCAGCAAAAGCGTTTCCAGCGAGGAATTTCGCGCGTATGTGGCGTCGACGCCTGCTCTGCATCAATTTCTCGCTCTCTTTGCAGGTGAAGAGCTCCGCAATCCGCTGACTTTTAAGCCTAGCGCCCCACACTTCACAAAACAAACAGAGCTGTACGAGACGCTACTGCGTCGCTACGTGACGTTCGAAGGTCGTTCTGAACGACGTCGGTATAGTGCGGCGCTGCTGATTCAATCCACTTGGAGACGCCGTCGTTCTCTGTCAGATGCCAAACAACGAGTACAAGAGAGAGTGATTGAGCGACACAAATCTGCAGCTCAGTTGCAAGAGTTTTTCAAGCGTCGACGTGTTGCTCGACAACTTGAAACTCGTGCAGAAGTCGAGCGAGAAGCTCTGAACGGAGGAGTCTTTGTTGCTGGCTCTGGTGCTAGTATCGGTTTGACACTGGCAGATTTTCATCAGGAGAAGCGAAGAAGCGTAAATACTGGAGTTCCTATTCGACTTATCGGAGCTTTCGTGAACCTCAATGCCAAACTCACGACCCTCGCTGCTTCTTCCACCTTCGCTCTGGGGATTGAAGACGATGGACACTCGATCATCGCTTGGGGGCGATGTCTTCCTCGTCTTTATGAAGGAGTCGATAAAGAGGAAAAAGTCTGCCTTACACATTTAACTCCACGTCGATTACAAGTCCGTCTACCAACTCGAGTAATTCAAGCGTCATGTGGCTTAAGACACGCTCTGGTACTTACAGAGGATGGTATGGTTTTCTCTTGGGGATTCAATGCCCATGGACAACTGGGTCATAACTTAGCAGAGACGATAGCTGTGCATACTTCTGGTCGAGTACGTTACGATTCCTACTACAACGAGCGCTCAGGTGAAGACGAAAACTACTTGGCTTCTCCCACAAAACTCCTGTATTTTGACTGTTCTAGTGCTCAGCAAGCAGATCCGATCCCTATTGTCCAAGTTTGTTGCGGAGATTATTACAGTATGGCATTGAGTCAGACAGGAGCTGTCTTCACTTGGGGCGAAGCGTCTGAAGGCCAACTTGGTCATGGGGAGACGTACGAGTTCTACCAAGTTGCACTCGCTGACCGGCACATAGTCAGCTCAGCGTACACGTACTTAGCTCAACCGAAGCCAGTGTTGACACTGAGTGACGTCCGAGTGACTCAAATTGCGTGTCAGAGGAAACCATTCCGTCGCTCTGAGTGCTGATGACAGAACCTCAAAGCTTTTTGAGTGGGGGAACTGGGGACGACGACGTGGTGTAGACAGCGAACATGCGTTTGTACCAGAAGAGATGACTGAAGCTTCTGCTTTGCGACTACGTCAAGTTGCGGTTGGAGACCATCACATTCTAGCGGAAGGAGCAAGTGTTTGGCTTAAGCTCGTAACATGCACCGATGGTCCTGTACAAGCAGTGGGGTACACAGAAGAAGAAACAGGTTTTTATGTAGAACCACTGGCTGGTGTATCGAGGTCTTTTGATGCTATTGAGCACGATTTCATGACTGAAGATATAAGTTCCTGGGTCTGTTGTCTTGTTGACTTGGACGTCGATGATGTTGATGAAGATGAGAATATCAACAGCGCTACTGATGAACAACCGTCTCGTCCTAGCACAGCGGATGTCGAGACTGACATGAGATCATTGTGGCAACGCCGCGCAGCGAGATGTGCTGTGACTCTAGATCGACTCTCTGAGTTTGACCCGAGGACACTGCAGTTGTTGGGCAGTTCAACTGGAAGTGCAAATGCTGCTGTTAAAACCTACGCACAAGGTGTAGATCAGTGTCTTCGAGGCCGTGTGGCGAACCGTCTTGTAGTCATGCCTAGAGGTAAACCGGCTGGGTTCTACGTGCAGTTCCGCTTGTCCTTAAATACGTTCAACAATGCACTAGATACAAACAGCGGAGACTCTCGAACGGAGGAAACCAGAGATGAGGATAACGATCCTGGTAGTGCGGCAGCGTCTGGTGTCGTGCTTGAGCTGGCCGTGTGTGGGTCAAACACTGCAAAGCACGTTGTCGGTCGACGTGGAGTTGCCACACATGTATATCATCCAGCTATGGAAACGGCAGCCAAGAGACTCAAGCAGCAACAACTTCGTATGGAAAAGCCTACAGTCGCTCCTACCGAGATGAACAGTATGTTTGTACTGGAGATTGACCAGAGTGTGCTAACACCAGTAGCTTCAACTGTGACTGAGAACGAGGCACTTGGAGTTGAGAGTGAGGCAAAGTTTGAAGCGGAGACAATCATTAGTGAAATTGTCCATCGAGTACTAGAGCTCCAAGAAGCTGGGGCGCTTGTTGTGCTTGTCATACTCGATCTTTTTGAAGCGGAAGCATTTACGTTGCACTTCTCGGAGGATTCGGGTGTTTTCATCCCAGTTTTCATGACCACTCGACAGGTTCAAGCGCTTGTCGTCGGGTCTTTTAGTGACGAGGGAGTTGTATCGGAACCTGAAGAAAGCGATTCCAGTCGCCGCCTTTCCTGGACTGTCCAAGAAGTGCTGGAATATATGGTGACATCACCGACGACGTTTACCCCACCACAGCCCAGTATGAGTCTGCCGCATCGACCTTCTATTAAGCCTAAGGTGCCTTCATTAGCACTGCATCATCCACCTCCTCTCATGACTCGGTGCTTTTACCGCACGGACACAGCACCGACTAGAGCTCGCGGTGCATTTGCAAATGGTGCAGCAACAGTGTTGTTTGTTGCGAACGAAGCATCGTCCGATCCTTCGCAGACCGTTCTTCGACGATCACTTGCGGCTGCTCTACCATCTCATACATCAACGAGACATCAACTCGTTGGGCTTATTCCTTACGAACATGGTCAAAGACTCCGAAGTGTATGCCGACTGACCAGTTTGGAAAACTCTTCAGCTTTATCATTGTCAGTACTTCAAAGCTGGTCGTTGTCTGGTGCCTCATCTATCATCAGTACCGCGGCATACTGCGAATTAGTGGCCGATATGCAGTTTGAACTGCGCCACGGAGGTACAACGTACGCTTGGGGAGATGCTGATAGTGGACGGCTTGGACTCGGGGAAGTGAGCGCGAGTACTACAGAAGGAGAGAGTCTTGTTGACGAGACGGAGTTTGGAAGCCCTCTGTTTCAAGACGGGTATGAGGCTTTCACTAATGCCACATACAGCTTTGTTGCTCAACCAACAGCTATTCCGACACTTGCTGGAGTGGAAATGAAGCAACTTTCATGTGGGAGTGCTCACTCACTAGCGGTGACCAAAAACGGTAAAGTCTTTTCTTGGGGGCGAGGAGAGCAAGGACAACTTGGTCACCCCGTCAAGTCTTCGAGGTCGTTCAGCACAGCAGCATCAACAGATGAATGGACGCCTCGTGTAGTGCATGGACTGCAGTACGAGCGTGTAACTCAAGTTGTAGCAACTGATCAAAGCTCTCTCTTTCTTTCCGAGCTTATGCCAGCGGCTCTGTATGAGCAGCGACGCCGCCAACTCGCGCAGCTTCGAGCCATCTCCAAACCGACAGGGAGTAAAGGAAAACGAACTGGTTAAGTGCCGTTCATTATTGGGTTGCATTCAGGTCTCTCGACCAAGTCTCAGCACTAGTTTTGCAGTAGGTCACGCAGTCGTAGCACCAGGTCCAGGCAGCGAGCGGATTGTTCTTCGACAGCATTTGGTTCGACCGCTGCGCTTATCTGCGCTACAGCTAAGCGAGAGGTTCGACGTTCCAATAACTGCGTGAGTCGATCCTCTGTAGCACTTCCGGTTCGCCCAACACTGACGTTCTTGTCAAGCCGAGGGGGATTCAGTGAACCCAACCGCGCAACTACTTTCGTATCTCCCGGCCCATCCTTCTGCTCTTGGGACAGCAAGTACAGCTTAACCTCACGAAGTTCCCACGTCTCCCAGAGTGACGATGGCTGAGAGAGGTACACACACAAGCTGTCGAACACGTGCGGGTTCCAACTCACTGGTAATTGATCCAGCTTGACGACCTGCCAGTTCTGCGCGTCGTCTTCGCAGTGCAAGTGTTGCATGAGAGAATAGTTCATTGCTAACTCTGTACTTGATCCGTCGATGTTTATCTGCACGATCCTTATCCAAGCCACGTAGAAGTTGCGGAACACGAGGCAGCAGCTGTACGGTAGTTGGTGGGGCGTGAGCACGGACAGCTTGAAGCCGGAGCTGCCCGTCGCATTGGCGCTGGGGTTGGCACTGGATAAGGAGAGTGAGGGCAAACTAGAGACCTGGATGGGCAGCTCCGTCATTGTCATTTTTTGCAGGTTGAAGTGAATTGTGCGCAAAGGGACGCGACGTTTCGCGGACCAATCAGAAGGCTTGAATTGGAGAAGGTTCTACCGTATTGTATGTAGTACCATATATAGGGTACAAACTGACGTGGTAGTTGAGCAGTACAAGTTGCTGCAGTGCCACGTGAGCAGCTCGAACCGGTGTATGTTGAACAGTACTTGTTTGCAATACCGGTAACGCTTTTGAGTCAAAAGTTTTCCCCCGACGGGCTCTGCACAGTCTGTCCAGTTACTCTCTGTCTCATCTGCCGCATCATCCGGTTCGACAGTTATCTGCACTAACGACTTCTAGTAGTGGTAAGGGATTCTCAGATGATTGAATAAGGTGAGGAATGCGAAGAGTTGCAAGGGCAATTTGCAACGTGACAGGCGGGAAACTGCAGGAGTCCGTCGCGCAATAATTGATCAACTGCATCTGGCGAACGCTGCAAATTGACCGACCACAAGACGAAATTTCCATCCCGAGAATACTTCGAAGCACAACGCGCTGCATTCGGGTTCGGTGCTGACCGCCCTTATCCACCTTATCGCCTGTATTTAGCTATCCCTACATATACCTGTAGATGATAAGAAAGTGCTGCTCACAATGATTCAGTAAAAATACTTTCCTATTACTATCGGAATCAGGGGTTGGAGAAGACTTTGATCCCAAACGAGGACCCCAATCACTGAAGCCAGCACCGGAGTATTGATGACGTTTTAGCCAACAAAAAGCTGGAAAAGAACAGAGCAAACTCCGCTAAATAGCGTTGGGAAATCGCATTTTAAGCTTCCTTCCCATCCGCTGCGGCTGTCCCGCTCACGAAACGCCAGCAAAAGCTGATGCTTTAAAGCCGCATGACAATCAACTCGCCCTTACCCGGGCCTTAAAAAGACGAGTTTACCGTTGCCAAGGTCCAGCAGAGCATGAGCTCGAGTTGGCGTGGAAAATGCCCACGCCACTATTTGCAACCCCTGACCGTTTTGCAGCCATTTTGGAGGACTGTTCCCTGTTAAAAGCGATATCATTTTGGCAAAGGAGCAATTTTGCCATCCTTCAGTGCATCTCTTCATTTCTCAAGACGCGCTCTAGCGCTCAAGTGATTCTCCCAATTCAACTTCATTTAAGAAATGAGTTCTAACAAGTGGAGCGTAGACATGAGCGAGGGTGAAGATGAAGAACTGATGTTTGCATTTGAAGAGCATGAGGATGCCTTCTCGCCACGTAATTCGCACGTCTTCCACTCGATCGATGGTTTCGAGCGTCCAGTCAACCCCATCGCCGCCACGCTCGACTCCAGGAAACGTGATCGTCAAGACGATGACGTGGAGGAACCTGAAGCTCTGGACGACGCTGATTCGTTGACGGAGGAGAAACCTGCCATCGCTGTTAGTCGCAAGCGCAAGACATTCGAGCTTCCTACTGTCCCTATCCCTGCGCGAGTGGTTCGTCCAGTGGTCAAGCGGTTCAAATCTAGCACCCATGAACGATCCATCACGGCCCCCGCGTGTCTCGTGGGTACTCTGTCTCTTCACCACACGATGGAATTAAAGGAAGTAGTTCCTGAGCTCGAGAACGAGGACGTTAACGGTCCGTTTCGCTCCGCATCCATTAACATTCCCAACAGCTTCCAGCCGATATTCTGGCCGGGAGATGCCATGGTTCTGGACCGAGCCCAGTCTTTTTCCAGCTCATCCTCGTCCAAGTCGTGGACCAGCTTCGGCTCTTTCTGTCGTCGCAGTCTGGATGTCTCATCCTCTCTACGTGTTCGTCTCAATGATTTAGTGCTTCACTCGTCAGCGGGGAGTTACACAGGCTCGTGAAGAGCTGAGAAGGAGGAAGACACTTTGACGTCTTCAGCTCTTACTTTTACCACCAACTATCAAGAAAATTCACCTCACAGCAGTAAACGACGCATCAAGGCCACGTCCAGTCCAGTTCAGCCCAGCAAATCCAGCCTTAATCGTCTAGGGGCAGATCATAAAAACTACCGGTAGCGGCAGCACTTCAAGCAATGGAGCTCGTCTGTCAGCATACCACATCTATCCACTCCCTACTCAGTACGTCCGCAAGAAGAGGCAATAGCAGCCCCACCCACCAGTACCTATTTATTTTGCTCTATTTGCATGAGAGAAAGTAAAAACAAAAACACGGGAAACATTCTCAAGGAGGTGATTTCACCCCTCCACCACACAATTGATTTTTCATCTTCATTCATTAACCGAAATCCAGGACACTTCAATCTGTAGAGAAAAGTCTTTAGCCAAGAAGCTGCTGAAGCTCAGCAAGACATTCTTGTACTGCTGCTGATGTCGCTTCACTGGCTTTTGCCGCCGTGAAAATTGCAACGTGGATTCCAGCCGCTTCTTTAGCCTTTGTATCACCAACAAGAGCCTGGAAAAAGTAAAATGAACCATTCATGAGCATAACAAAGATTGGGAACTGCAACTGACTGAAAAACGTACAAGAGTGCCGATAGCCACGAGTGATCGCAGGATAGTGTCATCGCCTAATTCTTGGACAGTGTACGAGCCATTGAGCAGATCTGCTGCCAACGAGACGACTACGATCTGGTCATCTATAGTTAGTGAACCGGGTGAAGCTGCTTGTACGCGCGCGAAGCTACACGAGTGAATCAGAGCAAAACAGTTAAAATCATGTTACAAGGCAGCACAGACCATCACTACTTACTTGAGCAGAAGGGTCGAGAGGCTCAGAGCTACCAACTTGTGGTGGAAGGCCTGGAACGACGCCAGCTTGCTCAGCACCTCGGTCTTATGGGCCAGGACAGCCTGGCGTGGTGCGTCGTGCAGGAACATATTCGCAAGCACACGAAGTGATAGCATACGCGTCGCCACAGGAACCGCATCGTGACCCTCCTTTGGAGCTGCCTGCAATCCCAAGCTCAACACCTTGGTGACAATAGTGTCTAGCCCAGCTTCACTTATAGTGGTGGGGCCCTGAGGATGAACCACCACAAGACGAAGGAGATCAAGGATGGGGAAAGCGAATTTCGCGGGCCACTTGTCAAGCACACTTCGCAATGCAGTGATCTCAAGAGGAGCGAAGGTGCTGGAGTGGTAAAAAGCCGTATCTTGTACCGTGCGCACAATATGCTCAAGAGCAATCAGCTGCGAATCAGTCAAAGCAGTTGCCTCCAAAAACAACACAACGCTGGAATGTTAGATCTAAATCAAAGCACTACATGCTGAAATTACGAACGTACATCGGTCTCCTTTATCTTGTCGTTGAACTCGCGTAGCGTACTCATAAGCTTCGAGATCTTTGTAGTTTCAAAAGTATTATACCCAGACTGGTTTGAAACAGGAACAACAACATCGTCTGCTTGTCAGATACCAATATCTGTAACAGCAACTACAGTATCATGAACGCACGTACCACCGGGAAGTACTTGAATTGCGGCGCGCTAGCAGCAGGTTCATTGGAATAAGTGCCACTGGGGGTCGAATTTACGCTATCGGTATTCCCCAATACAGGTGGACGGTAATCGCCAGCACGCTGCGTAATGTAGTCGGCGATTTCACGCAGGTACGCTTGATCCAAAGTGTGCTTGTCAATAAATCCCTGGGCCACCGTAAATGGGTTTTGACCTTGGTTGTACCCAATCTCAAGCTTTTTCAAGCCGCTAGGAAGCTCAATTTCAACTGGGATTACCATATCGTAGGCTTCTCCGTCAACCACACCACCACCGCCAGTTCCAGTTACTTCACCAATCTGTACACATAATGACTATTCTGTTAGAACTTTTATGTTGACAGTAGCGCTTTTCACTAAAACAACTCACGTCAATCCACGTCCTCGAAGGTCCACTCCACTGACACGCCCAAGCTTTTGTACCACGACGGAACATTTGTATCTGACCGTCCGAGTTTCCGTTCACGCCAACACGTTGATCATAGTCCGGGAGCGACTCGATCTCTACACCACTAGGACCGCGTTGCTTCGCGATTCGAGCTTCCTCCACCGCAGCCTGGAAAGTAGCCACTGCATCCGGGTTCACACGTGCAGCTTCATGTGCGAAGACACGCGCGATCTTGTCGTCACACCCCGTGGCAAAGTCACCATTGGGTAAAGCAGCAACGCACCAAAGCCCGCCGGGATGTTCCACTGTCTGAAGAAGGGATCCTTCTGCTGACCAGACTCGTGCCGTACAGTCCTCACTAGCTGACACTAAGAACCCGTTGGTCAGCACACAAACGCCTAGTACAAAGCCCGGCTTGCCCTCTGCGTTCAGCGGGTGTTCCATGCTCGCCAGCACCGTTCCATCCAGCGAGCGCAGCTTGATCGATCCGTCATTGGAGCAGCTGACAAAGCCGATATCCGGAACCAGCGCGAGCTGTCGGATTGGACCTTGGTGGTCCGCCAGCGTCTTGGTGAGCGCGAACGTTTCCTTGGCCCAGAATCGCAGCTTAAAGTCGGCCACACTGTTGCCGACTTGCTGCCCAGTAGATCCTGTAACCAACGAGCCATCGGGCAACCCTAGCACACATACGCCGTTCTCGTGGCCTGGGAGAATCTGAACGCACTGGAGCGTCTCAAGGTTCCAGATACGAGCTGTGCCGTCCCAACTGCCGGAGAGCAGAAGCTTCCCGTCCGTAGACGTGGCCAGAGAGATGACACCTCCCTCGTGGCCTTTTAACAGCCCCACACGCTGCCCCTGAGCGTCAAAGATACGTACCTGCTTGTCCATACTGCCAGTTGCGAAGCCTCCGTTCTGGAGCGCCACGCTGGCTGTGACCCAGTGCTCGTGGTCGAAGATGGTAGCGCTCTCCAAAGCATCAAAGCTTCGAAGTTCAGAGCTCGAGTCGCGCAACCAGACACGTGCAACGGAGTCCATGGCACCGGTCACGAGAAGGTCATTTGGAAGGGACGAAATACAACGCACCTAAAGAAGGAATTACGAAGCGTACAGAGCGAAATACGACATATGAGAAACGTGTGCCGATAGAGAAGACGATGAACAAGGGCGATTGTGTCGCGGATACGCACCGCGCCCTCGTGCCCACTCAGCTCGCAGTTAACGTCGTAGGTGCCTGCCATGATACGCTTGAAGGGGAATATTGATGTTTCTAAACAAACGATCGTTCCTATTTCTAACCCGACTAAGTGCGAGACGAGAATGTATGTACACATACATCAGATTGATCACAATCCACCCGTGTTACACGAGCTGTGACGATGCTTCTCGGTTCTATCTTTTCAAGACAACGCGTCACGAGTGACTTCACCAACATCTCCACGCTAAAGTGTGAAAGACAAAAAAGTGTGGAAGACACTATTAGCGGGGAAGATGTGGGTGAAGTCACGCTAAAGTGTGAAAGACAAAAAAGTGTGGAAGACACTATTAGCGGGGAAGATGTGGGTGAAGTCACTCTTGGACGCATTGTCTTGAAAAGATAGAACCAATCAGAGCCCCGACTCGAACTTAGTCGGGTTAGGTGCTAAAAGTGTCTTCCACTGCGTTTCTTGAAAAGATAGAACCAATCAGGTGTTTGACCCGGATGGGTTAAAACCTCACCTTATGGCTATCGCCTGTAATTATTGGGATAATCTTCTATCCTCTTAAGTACGGTTCGTACTTATGACAAGCTCAAGTCCTCACTATCGATCGGTGATTATAAAAGTATGCGTTATCTAAAACAGATTACAGTACTATGGAAACGACTTCATTAACTAAAATAATATTAAATCTAACCTACAAGTAAGCAAGTTAATTGGGAGGGCTTCCTAATTAACTATAAGAAAGCAGGGCTTTCTTCGGCTAGCTTCGGACAGAGACGCAGGGCGTCTGTACAAGATTTAATCTACGCTCCTCAAGCTTAGGTGCGTGTGACCCCGTCACACCTGGTAGCACTTGTAGTCAATCCCGCGACCGTCGCGAATTGATACAATTAAGTTCTCCATCAGTATGGAAGAAGAACCGAGTCGTCTGCCTCCTAGGCAAGACTACCCCCATCTCTCCGATGCCCATTGGGCTACCCTGGAGAAGATGGTCAGTCTCTTAGAAGACGAGGCTTTCTCTGGATTCCCCACGCTCTCTGCGGACGAGCAGCGTGCTCGCGTGGACGCTTCGACAAGTACGGATCGTCTCTCATCGCGCACGTGAACGCCACGGCTCAAGAAGCAGCTCTCGCGATTTTCCGAGCTGAGGTACAAGGCGTCGCCCAAGCTGCTGTGCAGAACGCGGAGTCTCACACTCCACGTCCACCCTCGACAAAGGCAGTCAAGATGACGGTGCCGAAGTTCGACGGTAAAGAGGCTGACAGCCTTGTGTTTTGGACGAAATCGCGCCGAGCGCGGACAGATCTATGACGCGCGAATCTTAAGTCGCATTTGCGCTCTCTAACCTGGGAGGTCGTGCGCGAGCCTGGGCGATGGCCCGTGAGACTTCCACTCCGGGATACTTCTCGTCGTGGTCGTTCATGGAACAAGAACTTCGAACACAGTTCTTGTTAGCCAATGTGGCGTATCGTCACCGTTCTCTATTCTTGCGCTGCAAGCAACGGAAACGCAATCTTCAAGATTATGTAATGGAATTACAGAGTCTGGAAGCCGCCATGGCCGGCTCCCCTCTCTGAGGATGTGAAGGTCACAGTGTTCATGGACAGTGTCCGTACCGGTTCGGTGCGTACTGAGCTTTTCCGTCGGCAACCCAAGACCTTCAACGAATCTGTGCACATGGCACTCCTGGAAGATCACTGTGTGCGCTCGGCTCATGGATATTCGGGTCCTTCTGAAACGACCGAAGGTCCGACCCCTATGGAGATAACCTCAGCCGAATCGGCACGTTTCTCTCAAAAGAAACCTCGCGCCAGTAACCGCTGTTTCGGTTGTAACCAAACAGGTCACTTCCGTCGGAACTGCCCTACAACCCGTGGAGTGCCAACCGTACTCGGTCCTCTGCGGCGTCGCCAACACTGAATCTCATTGAGTCTGTTGGACAGGAAAACGACGGCTCCCAGTAGGTGCGGGACGCCCTGCTGGGAGACCTCGTTCACCTCGGACAATGATGGCTTTGCCTTCTCAAAGTCCTATGGAACAAGTCCCTGATACTACAATGTATCTTTCGGTGGCCGCCACGCGATCCAATCTCGTGGTTGTCACTGCCAGCGTTAAGGGATTCGAAGAACCAATGACCATCCTGATCGATTCAGGTGCGTCGTACAATTCGTAATGAAAGCCAGTGTGGCTAGGAACAGTACACTTTATGCTAAAGCTTTAAAAGACTATAAGAGTAATAGTAATGTGTCTGTTCGCCTAGCGACGGGCTCGCTTGTATCGACGCGTAAGGTTCTTCTTCCTTTAGCCATCAAATTTGATGATTTCAACCCGGTTGAACCGTTCATTGTCCTAGACATGGATGATCGGTACGACTTGATCCTCGGCATGCCGTGGCTTACAAAGCACGAGCCTTGGATAGATTGGCGTAGTCGCACAGTCGGTGCTAGCCACAAACCCTTAGCGGATAGAGCTTTGGCGGGTCATGTCCCCTCCTCTACCCACAACGGGTTCGTACATGAGCATCGTGTGCCACGCAGTCAAAGACTATTCGCCGGTTCGGCAGAGCAAGTGTTGGAAATGATTCCACAAGGTGGTCGACGGAGGCTCCCACGACGCAGAGCGTTCGAGCGGAGGCAGCTCACGCTGAAGACGATGTAGTGGATGAGGTTTCCCGCACATCACAAGGTGGTCGAGCAGAGGCTCCCACAACGCAGAATGTTCGAGCTGAGGCAGCTCATGTTGAAGACGACAAGACCACAGTCGTGGTTGTTAATGCCATCACTGGCCTCCGTCAAGCGGGTGTAGAGCTCACCCCAGTGCCATCTTTGGTCACTCTGTTGGAGCTCGAGGAGCTATCTTACGCCGAGTTTCTCGATGAGCTCAAGGATGGAGAATATGAGGACGTTGTCCTTCTCCACAGCGAAGGAGAGGCAGTTGACATGAACAGCTCACCCGTCGTGGACTCAGACGTTCTAGAAGAAGAGAGGATATCACGACGACAACTACGGTATGGCGCTGCCATCCTCAAGGATCCGAAAGATCCGTATTTCTTGTTGAAGGAGTTTGCAGATGTGGTGTCAGAGGACCCACCCTCGATTCTGCCACCTGATCG